>JAVJIF010006447.1:0-250374 GCA_038442645.1 Agave tequilana
CTTCGGGTCTAACTCTGAATTCAGAAAAGCCAGTGCAGCCAGAGCCCTCTGGCTAAATCTTCAGGAAAGTCTCTGCGGAGACTGAAAGGTTCCCTGCGAACCTACTGCGGTTATTTGGCGCAACAAGGAAGCATGTCCGCAGTCTGATTCCTTCACTGTGAGAACTTGGTGGTTCAATTCGATCAAGGAAGATTTGAAGAAGTCCTCTCTGGGGGTGGCCCAATGCTTTGAGCACGGAAGCATAGGAAGGTTTCCCACGGCCAAGGTTTCAAAGCAGAAACCGGAAGCAAAATTCTACAAACACCCCTCAGCCTCGTGTGTGGCTAATCAGGTTCCTCGTGAACCTAAGTCTCCTCTGTCAAGGCGGGTATGGAAGCCTAAGCAGAAGTCTCCGCCGAAGCTCAGGCGTAGCTACGCCTAATCGCGCCTCTCTCGCGAAGAAAAGGCAGGTGCCTGGCTGCTCCAATCATAAAATCAAACGGCAATCATACCGTCACCCAATTCAAGAGCAGCAATGCCTCGCGCCGGTCTCGTTCTCATGAGCGAAGCTACTGTACACAGCGTACGCGCAGGGTTCGTGACCGCGAAGCTGAAGCCAAAATACTATCTAAGGCTAATTGCCTTCGCAGCAGCATAGCGGGTAAAAACCACAGTGTGCTCCGCTTTCCAGTGCGTCAAGCACTAAGCTCGCACCTAATGGCGAAGCTAGAACCAAAGCATTATTCAGTGCTAATCTCATCTGCAGGGATAAAAGAAGCAGGACGTCATCATATATGCGACCCAAAAGAGCCTTTGCGCTCGATTGCAGAGACCCAACCGGGTCTGATTTGAGGAAGTTGTTGATAAATAGACAAACCTCTTCCCTCTGTTGTCACAAGTGGGATGTCAGCTGGTGACACTCCACTCGGTCCATTGCCGGCTGGGACCAGTCCCCGCCACGCCTCCAAAACGACGGTCAGTCTTTGATCGACTATCGGTACACCCCGAGGAGACACCGCAAAGGAGCATCTCGCGAGATTTACCCTCTGCATCCGTCAACATGACTGGAAGAGGACGAGAGTCCCCAGATCCAGATTATAGCCCAGGCTTAGGCGAAGTCTTGGTGCATGAAGAAGGTGTTTTCCGAACACCAGATCCAGGGTGGCGATACCCTACACTTATGAACAACCTTCTTCCTCGACGGCCCTAGCCTCATCACAGCCCAGGAGATCACTCCAATCATTGGACGAAGAAGATGAGATAACGGGTATACTTCTTCGGCCACAGTCAGTTCAGTGCGAACAGACAGGGCATCAGTCAACATGGCTGATAATGCTAACGACGATCTTCGTCGACGTTTGAAGCTCAGGAGCAAACTTCCAAGACTCAGCAAGAGCTCTGGACAATATTCAACAGATGCTCGCACAACTCCTCAGTGACCGGAGCAACAATGATGCCGGGAGCAATCACGATGAGGAGGAACATTTCAGCAATGAGCAGCCAAAGACGGAGAAATCCAAAGGTTTTCTTCCTTAGACGCCGAAGTCCTTAAGGGCCTTCAAACTCAAATTGCATCCCTAGCTCAGAGGAATGAATTAAAGAAGGTAGGGGCAGTCCGCCCTTATCCGCTAGAGTGGATTTGGTGCCATACCCACCGAAGTTCAAACCACCAACATTGCATACCTATGACGGAAAGAGCTCGCCAAATCAGCACATCTACTATTTTCGGTCTCAGACTGGTAATGTTATAAGCAATGACGCCGTCATGGTAGGCTGTTCATTGGCACCTTAAAGGGGGTGGCATTTGACTGGTTCCGAAGTCTTCCCCGGGCTCTATCACTCCTGGATCTACCTGGAAATCCGGTTCCTCTCTCGTTTCTATGAGGACGATACCGAAGTGACCATGGACAAGCTCCTCTCCACTGTGTAGTGGAAGGGCGAATCTGTCCGTGACTACATCGAACGGTTCAGAAATTTATCCTTGATGTGCCCAGCAGGGATGCCATTACCCATGCTCTTACAGACATGCAGACACAACTTCCTAGACCATGTGGAAGTTCGCATGGGGGCTGTTAAAGCCCACACTTGGAAAGAATTGGTCGAACAGCTGAGATAGCCTAGAAGTCGGCTAAAAAGTTCGAACCATCCGCCCCTAGAGGCAAGTGGGGGATGAACAACAAAGGGCGTAGCGACCTACCGCAATCTTCTCAAGCTAAAGGCAAGAGACTATTCTGTGGAGCTATCCGGAGATGTGCAGTCAAAGCCAAGAAGAGCGGCTTCAACAATCAGGAGCCCAAGTTCCCTCCAAAGCAGTACTCCTTCAAAGATGATCAGGTGGTCACAATATTCCATCTGTTACACAAAGGGAATAAGATGAAGCTGCCAGATGCTCGGCGTCCCAATGAGATAGGGCGCACAAACGACCCTAAATACTGCCTCTACCACAGGAATGGTCCCCATCCTACTGACAAGTGTTATGTCCTCAAGGACAGAATACAAGCCATGGTCGATGCCGGGGTTCTGACGTTGAAGACGGAGCAGAAGAAAGTTACTGCCAATATGGTGACTCTGGAGTTCGGCAAGCTGCAAAGGTCACAGTTCCTGACGGGACTTATTCAGCCCCTGCGCCACGGTTGGAATTCAAGCATCCTCCAGGTGCAAGCTCAAAACAATAAGGGTCTTGTTCCCTTAACATTGGATACAGGGGAAGTCATGTGGATACACCCAGACCTCGTCCAGACGTACAGCGGGATCCAAAGAAGCCCAGTCAAAGGGCAAGTCTTGCAATGTCATCTCTATCCTGCCAAACGACGACAATCTTACATCGGCTTCCCTCAGTGATTCAGAAGGAGAAAACTTGCTTGCACGGCGCAAGCCGATACGCTTCAACAGACGGGCACCCGATCCGGAAAATCATACTTGAGGCAGTATGAAAAGTCTACTGACGAGACACAACAGCAAACGACATCAGTACAAGCACCAGCATCCACTCCAATCCCAACCAGGGAAAAGAGAGCCTAAGGGTACGATTCGACCACGTGTTGAAGAAACCACCAGGCCAAGGGTTTGATACGCCCTTTCGGTTTGACTATTGGCTCAGCTGGCCAATATCCCAGCTCGTATCACTATACATGAGCTCCTTCGCCTCTCGAAAGAGACAAGAGAAGCACTCAGGGATGCGCTAGCCATTCATAATCCTTTCTGACATGCATGCCTGAAATCCCTAACGACGACGTTCAGTCTCCTTGCCCAGAATGTCATCATGCACAATCAAAGGTGCCGCTATTACATTCACGACGGAAGATATGCTTCTCAAAGACAACAAGCACGATCGACCTCTATACTACACCGTATATCGGTTCAACATGCATTGAAAGAATACAAGTCGATCCGGGGTCTGCACTCAGCATCATCCCCAAAGGCTTCTCTACTTCCTCGGCATACCATTGTACAGTGTTGTCCGCAACCACTACTACAATATACGGTTTCAACGCCGGAAGCGTCACCCACTTGAAAAAATTCGACTCCGTTGCAGAATTGGGAGCCTGAAGTCAGAAGTGACATGCTATGTCATTGACACTGACACATCATATAACCTGCTGCTGGGACGGCCATGGATCCATGCCAACTGGATCGTTCCTTCTACTCTGCACCAGTGCTTCAAATATATTGAAGATGATGCGACAGTACGAACTGTCTTTGCTGAAAGGCAACCATTCAAAGGGGTAAAAATTACTTCACTGACGCTCTCCTGTATCAAGAGGCCAGTGAAACACTTAAAGAACCATTGCCGATGATGATGAAAGTGGCAACGAGGCGATTCAGAATCCGAAGCAGGCATGCCAGCCATTCTGATTGGTGAACCAATTATAGCATGTCTCAATAATCCCCTGTGTAATACTCCTTCAGAGGATGAAGGTGAATGGGTAATTAATGATAATATTTCTTTTGATTATCCTGCGACTGTTGGGCTATTTGAATCCATCATGGATAGCTCTCTGCACATGCCTTTACACAAGCTAAGTGCATCCAGTACGCCCATGGAATCCGCAGAAGGAGCCGTCTTGGTGATCCTGCCATCCAAAGAAGGTCAGTTACCGATAATCTTCGTAGAACCCAACCACGGGGACCCGCGGGTCACAGATTCAAGTATAGACTCAGACACTCCACAATTCTTTCATTACGCGCGGCCAGCGCGCCATATTATGAAGAAATGGGGTACGACTTGAAGCATGGAGAAGCCTGAATTTTTGGAAAAGGAGGCGCGGTTTGATGCGGAACTTTGTGCCTAAAGGGAAGCCTGCAAATTACTATGATAGTACACGCAGGGGGTTAGGGTATGTTACACCCACATCGTCGCAACGGTTCAAATCAAAGACGATGAACTAATTCCATCACATTCAGCCTCATCCTCCGAGTGGATTCAGATGTCAGTATAGGAGGGATGTTCGAAAACCTCACTGCTAATATGACCTCAAGCAGTCAATTGGAGCTCGCAGAAGCCACTGACGAGAACCATGGGCCCAGCAATTAGACCTTCATGGAAAGAGATTCGAACTGCGCGAGCCACCTACTGAAGACAAGGTGATGCAGGTCAACTTGGGTAGTCAAGACTACCCTAAGCCCATCTTTGTAAGTGAAAGCCTATCGCTTACAGAAAAGGAAGATTGATAATACTCGTAAGAGAGTATATAGACGTCTTCGCATGGAGCTACGAAGACATGCCTGGACTTGATCCGCAGGTCGCTATGCACCGTCTGATATCAAGCCTGACGTCAAGCCAGTCAAGCAGCAACAACGTCGGTTTCGTCCGAACATCATGGAGCTATTGAAGCCGAAGTTCACAAGCTCATTGCATGTGGCTTCATCCGGGAGGAACAACATCCAGATTGGGTAGCCAACATCGTCCCCGTCCTCAAAAAGATGGGAAATACGATCTGCATCGACTACCGTGATCTCAATACGGCCTGTCCCAAAGATGAATTCCCATTACCCATCACCGACGTCATGATTGACAACACATGCGGGTTCGAAAGGATGTCCTTCATGGACGGCTTTTCAGGGTACAACCAGATTAAGATGTATCCCGACGATGAGAAGCATACTTCGTTCCGAATACCATTGGGGGTATACTGCTACACTGTAATGCCCTTCGGATTGAAGAACGCTGGAGCAACCTATCAGCGGGCAATGAGTACAATCTTCCGCGATCATCTCCGAAAAACGGTGGAGTGCTATGTCGACGACATTGCCGTCAAAAGCCGCAACAAGAGTGAACGTCTTCGCGACCTGAGAATGATGTTCGACATAATGCGGGCTCATCAACTGAAAATGAACCCGACAAAATCCTTCTTGGAGTGTCAAGTGGCAAGTTCCTTGGTTTATTGTCACATCAAAAGGGATTCATCTTGACCCAGACAAAGTCAAAGCCATTCAAGCATGCATCTACCGAGGAATCTCAAAGAGCTCAGAGGCTTGCAAGGTAGCCTGGCTTATATTAGAATATTCTTTGCAAATCTCTCAGGCCGCTGTCAACCGTTCACCCGACTCATGAAAAAGGGTGCTTCCTTCATATGGGATCAAGCTTGCCAGGAAGCTTATGAAGACATCAAGAGGTACCTCACAAAGCCTCCAGTCGTAGTGGCCCCTACATCAGGGAAACCATTCTTGCTTTATGTAAAAGCTATGGACTACTCCCTCGGTGCCCTCCTCGCTCAAGGACGACCAATGGCCACGAGCAGCCTTTATTATCTGAACAGAACTCTCATAGGAGCGAAATCTCGCTACAACCCTATCGAGAAAGAGTGTTTAGCTCTCGTCTTCGCTGTTCAGAAGACACGACATTATTTGGTCGGCCAGACCATACATGTCATCTTCAGAGTAACCCATTGCGTCTCTTTATGACGAAGTCAGTATCATTGAATTCCAGATTGGCTAAGTGGGCACTTTTATTGTCTCAATATGACATGATCTTTACGCCTCAGAAGGGTTTAAGGCCAGGCTCTTGCAGAGTTCTTGGCTGCTCATCCAGTTCCGGAGCATTCAAAACTTCACGAAGATATCCCTGATGAAGTCTTCGAGTCTTATGCAACCTCAGAAGAGGAAGTGCGGCAGATGTTCTTCGATGGAGCATCGCGAATGGGCCCTAAAGGTAAGATTATTGCCGGAGTGGGGGTTGTGTTTATCTCCTCGCAGAACCATGTTCTTCCCAGAGTATTTTCTTTGACAGAATCATGCTCCAACAATGTAGCAGAATATAATGCTCTGCTCATCGGTCTTCACTCGCCCATGGAATGGGGGTACGCTACCTTGAGCCTATGGCGATTCAAAACTGATCATCACAGGTTAAAGGCGAATATGAAGTCCGCCATAAGGACTTGGTGCCTTATTATCACACGGCCGTTGAATTGGCCAACTTATTTGAAGGCTTTTATATCGGGCATGTGTCTCGATCTCAGAATACAAGGCGGACGCTCTTGCTGCATTAGCAACAACACTAGCCTTGCCAGCTGACCCGAGTATCACCTCACAGTCGCAACTCGACATCTTGTATGCTCCAGCATATTTGAGAACTCGAGAAGTCTATAATGTTTCCATGAATCTTGAACCAAGAGACTGGCGCTTTCCTCTCATCGACTATGCTTTGCACGGTCTGCTTCCAGACGATCCTAAAGAAGCGGCGTCCGTCAGACGAAGGTCTCTCTCCGTTTTCTACTACGATCCGACTTTGAAGACACTTTACCGTCGTTCATATGACGGTGTTCTCCTCCGTTGTCTTTCTCATTCAGAGGCACAAGAAGCGCTCCAAGAAGCGCACGACGGCACTTGTGGAGCTCATCAGCCAGGTCCAAAGCTTAAAGACAAGTTGCATAGGCTGGGATATTATTGGCCAACTATGATAGCCGATGCCATCCAATATGCACGAAGGTGTAAAGCATGTCAGATTCATGCGGATTTCATACACCAGCCTTCGGAGCTGCTCCACCCAACTGTTGCTTCATGGCCATTTGAAGCATGGGGAATAGACGTCGTAGGGCCGATTAGCCCCTCTTCGACAAGAGGTCACCGGTTCATCCTGGCAATACCGATTACTTCTCAAAGTGGGCAGAGACTTATACCAATGGTTGAAGTCAAACCTCTAATGTGGTTCACTTTATCAAGCACCACGTCATCCATCGATTTGGTGTCCCTAGGCAGATCATCCACGACAATGGTCCCCAATTCATAAGCCAAGTATTCTATCGGTTCTGCGATAAATACCGAATTCAGAATGTGGCTTCAACTGCCTATAATCCCGCCGCTAACGGCTTGGCGGAAGCATTCAACAAAACGATCATCAAACTACTCAAGAAGTTCGTCTCCTCGAATAAGCGAGATTGGGACGAAAAGCTTATGAATGTCTTTGGGCCTACCGACCCACGGTTCGAACACCGACAGGCAATACGCCTTTTTTCCCTGGTATATGGGTGCGAAGCAGTCATCCCGTTGGAAATCCAGATGCCGTCATTACGAGTTTCTCTGACCACCAAGTGCACATTAGAAGACAATGATCGATTGCGTCTTCAAGAGCTCGAAGCCTTAGATGAGAAGCGGCTACAAGCTCAGCAGCATATCGAGCTTATCAAGCTCGAATCTCAAAAGCCTTCATAAGAAGGTCAAATAGAGAGTCTTCCAAAAAGGAGACCTGGTTTTAGCCCGTCAGACGACCGATATTATGACGCACAAGACCAAAGGCAAATTTCAGCCTAAATGGGAAGGACCGTTTGTCATAGAAACAGTCTATTCAAACGGAGCATACCGCCTTATGACTTCAGACGGCGACCTACTCATGATGCCGATCAATGGCAAATTCTTAAAGAAGTTATCCTTAATCAAGGATCCTTCTTATGATCAGTTAACATTACACCTCTGATCAAGACCTTCGTGTGCAAAGTACACACAAAGAGAGCCTTTCTCTTCCTCCAAGCGAGATCATACAACCATAAACCAGTAGGAACCCTAGCCGTATACTGGTTGTCTTAAAGGAGAGTCAGGTTACACATACGTTACCAGACGATCCAATATCCTTAACGATTAAGAACAGAGGAAAATGTTGGCTTTTAAGCCCAACATAAGTCCTCGACAACTCATCATGCTCAGGGAATAGCATGGCTAGCCCAACCCAAACGGTAGTTGGTAAAGGCATATCAAACCCGTTGACAGCTGGGGGTTTGCTAAAAATCCTAAGGGACCTGTTCCCATTTGATTTCCCTCTCCAAAATCACTTACCAATTCTCGTCCATAGAATGGTAAGGCCACATACACATTTCGCTGTTACGTTAACATTAACCTATGACAGCAATTCCTTCGTTTCTCCCCGTGAGGACGAGACCTCCAAAATCACTTACCAATTCTCGTCCATAAGATGGTAAGTCCTCATATACACTTTGCTGTTACGTTAACACTAAACCTATGACAGTGATTCCTCGTTTCTCCCCGTGAAAACGAGAACTTTTTCCCAACTCCATTACAAACCTTGAGCTTAGTGGCGTCTCAATCGGTTATGTCATTGCGACCTCTGAACTAGCAGACAGCTAAGTCTCAATTCCGAGCCCTGTTGACATTTAAAAAGACAGGTCTCGATACTCGTTGACATTTACAAAAGACGAGTATCACCAATTTTTGAAGCTTGGTGGCGTCTCAATCGGTTATGTCATTGCGACCTCTGAACTAGCAGACAGCTAAGTCTCAATTCCGAGCCCTGTTGACATTTACAAAAGACAGGTCTCGATACTCGTTGACATTTACAAAAGATGAGTATTTCAATTTTTGAATCTTGGTGGCGTCTCAATCGGTTATGTCATTGCGACCTCTGAACCAGCAGACAGCTAAGTCTCAATTTCGAGCTTGTTGACATTTACAAAAGACAAGTCTCAACCCGAGCCCTGTTGACATTTACAAAAGACAGGTCTCGATACTCGTTGACATTTACAAAAGACGAGTATCACCATTTTTGAAGCTTGGTGGCGTCTCAATCGGTTATGTCATTGCGATCTCTGAACCAGCAGACAGCTAAGTCTCAACCTTGAGCCCTGTTGATATTTACAAAAGACGAGTATCACCAATTTTTGAAGCTTGGTGGTGTCTCAATCGGTTATGTCATTGCGGCCTCTGAACCAGCAGACAGCTAAGTCTCACCTTGAGCCCTGTTGACATTTACAAAAGACAGGTCTCGATACTGTTGACATTTACAAAAGACGAGTATCACCAATTTTTGAAGCTTGGTGGCGTCTCAATCGGTTATGTCATTGCGACCTCTGAACCAACAGACAGCTAAGTCTCAACCCCGAGCCCTGTTGACATTTACAAAAGACAGGTCTCGATACTCGTTGACATTTATAAAAGACGAGTATCACCATTTTTGAAGCTTGGTGGCGTCTCAATCGGTTATGTCATTGCGACCTCTGAACCAGCAGACAGCTAAGTCTCAATTCGAGCCCTGTTGACATTTACAAAAGACAGGTCTCGATACTCGTTGACATTTACAAAAGACGAGTATCACCAATTTTTGAAGCTTGATGGCGTCTCAATCGGTTATGTCATTGCGACCTCTGAACCAGCAGACAGCTAAGTCTCAATTCCGAGCCCTGTTAACATTTACAAAAGACAGGTCTCGATACTTGTTGACATTTACAAAAGACAAGTATCACCAATTTTGAGCTTGGTGGCGTCTCAATCGGTTATGTCATTGCGACCTCTGAACGCAGAGACAGCTAAGTCTCAACCTTGAGCCCTGTTGACATTTACAAAAGACAGGTCTCGATACTTGTTGACATTTACAAAGACAAGTATCACCAATCTTGAGCTTGGTGGCGTCTCAATCGGTTATGTCATTGCGACCTCTGAACCAGCAGATAGCTAAGTCTCAACCTTGAGCCCTGTTGACATTTACAAAAGACAGGTCTCGATACTTGTTGACATTTACAAAAGACAAGTATCACCAACTTTGAAGCTCGGTGGCTCCTCAACCAGTTATGTCATCGCGACCTCTGAACTGACAGACTGCCAAGTTTCAACATCCAACCCAACAAGAACTATGTTCTCAAGAAATTGCAATACAATTTGGAACCGCAATTCAGAAAGAAGAAAAATTTTATTGATTCCAAAAAGAAGGGATACATGGAGGCATATGTATTACGACCTACAGTCGTACATTGTAAGATCTGATCCGCTCTCCAAGGGAAGCCAGCCTCGTCCTCCTGTCATCAGCAGCCTAGGCAAGCGCCTGCGACTTCAGCTCAGCCTCATTGAAATCCATTGCCTGGGCCAAACGAGCTTCGACCTCCGCCAAAGTTGACCTCTGCGACAATCCCTGCTGTGAGAGTTCGTCACTTTGAGCCTTGATCTGCTCAAGCCGCGCAGTTTCTTCAAGACGCACCGGTTCAGCCTTGGACAAGAGAAGGTTCCCCTTCCTAATCATCTCCTGGCCTTCGCAATCCTATCTTCAGCGTCAAGAAGAGCACTGGCGGAGGCGTCAATCGCACTGCCGACCTCTGCCTGCCTTGTTTCCAAGGATTTCAAGTCAGAAGAGATAGCCTTAGCAGCCTCTCGAGCAGCGAGCCGGGCCTCCTGCTTTTGAGCGACAAGACGCGCGAACCGCTCATCAACTAAAGACTCCAGGTTCGAGCTGCTGAGATGGCGCCATTCCTCTACATCCTTCTCAAATTCATCCACCAGGAGTTCCAAAGCAGTAGCCTGGTGATACCCCTCAAAATCCCGAATACTTTCAATGCCACGGGAGAGGACCACCTTTAACTTTGAGAACGGCATATTCGAGCCCTTCAAAACCAGGTCGATAGTTCACCCTAAGCTTTTATAAAAGCCATCGACGAGGTCACCTATGTAGTCGTTCTCAACCTCGGCCACTTCTGGTAGAGAGGTAACTTCAGAGAAATCCACCAGCCTGGTCGACACTGTCGTGGAAGGAGCGATGGGAACATCAACAGCAGGGCAGATTGTCAGTGATCTCTGCGGAGTCTTCATGGAAATCAGTGCGCTAGCCACCGCTGAGGTAGGGCTGGCAACCATCTCCTGAACAGCAGGCTCAACCACCAGAGTTGGGGAAGTAGGGCTTGTAATCACCCTCAGTTCCACACTTGGCAAAGTTGTCGGCGCCTCACTCGTTGACATAGTTGGGAGTGAGGACACCTCCGGAACTGCTCCCCTTTCAACCTATGGTCCTTCGGCTGACTTGGGCAGATAGAAGGCAGGTCGCCGTACAGCGCATCCAGTACAGCAGCATCAGCCGTGGTCGAAGCACTCATGTCACCCCTTGACCCTTCGTGGGGATCTTCCGGCTCTCTTAAAGCTGATGTACCTTGAGGCCGAACGCCTGTAAACAAGACTACGGTTAGTCGGGACGCTACATGCAAAAGAAGCCAAGAGGTTAGGACAATACCAAATGATGATGTCGCCTCGAAATCTCATCAGCCACATCAGTCTCCAGGGGCTCCATCGGAAAATTTTGCCAGAATCATCACGAACAGCCGGCTCGCTTTCGCTTGCCGAGTATCCTGTGGACCACCCAATAGAGCTCGATGCCTCAGGACTTCCTTTAGAAGTCCCAGCGCCCGAAGGACCGATGTCGGCCACATCACCTCCGGACTCTTCCGGACGGGCAAAAGAACTAGCTTCAGCTCCATAAGTAAATAGGAGATCATAATGTTCCCCTTGCTCTCCAGCTGCCTCAGCTCCTACAATCAAGAAGAATTGATAATAAGTCAATGGGAACACACAAAAAGGCGTATTATATGGACAGGGCTAATCTTACCCAGACCCGGAGCAAATTCACCGCTAGTCGGCTCAGCAACCAACGGTTCAGCTGCTAATGGGGCAGCAGGAGGAATCGCTGTAGAGGGATAACCCTCTACGACAATCGTAGGAGCTTGGCGGCGGGGCTTCTTCGCCAATGATTTCTTACGAGAGCTACCTGCCCGCTTTCTTTTAAAGTGGACTTCGGAATCCTCTTCCTCCACTTCTTCTATACAGCGAGAGGGAGCCATCCCCATCACGCCAGAGCCAGTTGCAGGAGTCTCAGCCCCCTCCTACCTCGAAGCGAGGACTCTCGGCATCTGAGGCATCGCTGTCTTCCACAGCAACAAACTCCTCTATACCTGGAGTGCGAACCCTTTTGCCTTCCCTTTTATCAGAAGCCTTCTGTCTCAGCCGCTGAGAAATTAACTTCACACCAGAACTGTTCACCTTGAATTCGAGAGGTGTGGAGTTGGAAGTGGCGTACCACTGGCAAAAACACAGGGTCATTAGGAGATTGGGATTCTTTAACGGTGGGCGTAGCCGCGCCCCAGTATCGCCCGCAGTAAAAAATCGTCAGGCACGGGCCCCATCAATAAGGCTCCCCATGAAAGCCAAATTGAGATTCGGGTTGCCCACGTACAGTTGGTCATACCCAAACTGACGGGCAAACCGACTTGGAACATAGGGCTCCAGGTAGCAGGTATCCCCGCTTCTGTACAACAAATGTGAAGGCCAGATGCTGACCAGCCATTCAAAAACTCCCCTGCTCAGGGACGACTGTCCTCCCCGCATCTTTGAACTCTTCCCCATAGCCTGCACCCCGAATACGGGGAAACAGCGAAGAGACTATAGACGTCATCGCGACGTACTAATTTACGAGCCTCAGCCACGTATTACTTCTGCCATGAGCATCCTTCGAATCGGCGGAGGAGCGCCATTCGAACATCCTGCGGGGATCCTCTCCAGCTTCGATTAGAGAAGGACAATGCAAGGCGAACCACACCATTTAGTAAGTATACGGCAGACCAATTCTGGGGTTAGGTCCGTCACGGGACAAAATGGTCCCCTTTCCACGCTTTGTCGTTGGTGGCCTGCAAAAAGCCTTCGTCAATGCACGAAGGCCTCTCTGGATACAGCACACCATGGCCGAAAGAAGTCCCAGAGGGCGACCATGAACCAAACGAACAGCAGGCAGCAAAACATTCGGATGAACGATGTCACCCGAAGAAGACGGCACCACGCACCTCTTCAGCCAGACTGTTAGGAAACCAGCCAGAAGTGCTTTTCGGGACATCGGCCTGCGAGCCTGATGATGGAAGCTTCGAAGAACATCACCCTGCTCATAGGGACCATCATCTTCCTTCACAACTAGATCCCCTTGGGAGTGCTTTTGCATCCGGTCAAAGATGTCTTCATCAGCAACTCCGCGATGAGCCGCTTCAGGAGTGTTCTCCATATTTGGAAACAAATAATCTCCCCAACTCTTCAAGCTGCAAGAGGTTCCCTTACTGCCCCCATGCATACTGGAGCAAATGTACAGGTGGCACATTAGCTCCCGGTAGGTCTCGAACAAGGCAGGCTCCTGCTTCTCCAGAAGCGCCAATTCTGCCTCGCACGGGAAGTACTCTTCATAGGGAAGAGATCCAAAAGGCAGAGCAGGGACTTTCCACATCTCATGCAGGGTCATACCCAACTCACCGACATGGGTGAAGAAAGTCCCTGAAGCTGGGCAATACAATTCAAAAATGGCGTAGAAGCACGCCACATTCATCTCAATGCCGTAGCAGGTCGCCCTGACGGCCTCATAGAGGTTCAGCCTCTCCAAATCCTCCTCGAAATGAGCAAAGATGTAGGTAGTCAAATCCGCCCACCATGCCTTCGGAGGGTGAACCCAGCCTGGAGTCCTGAAGTCAGTAGCTGGATAGTTCCCATTGACCTTGAAGAATTAGTTGCCAAAGGTCAACGCCACTGCAGGATTTTCTCCCACTGGGATGTCTCGTGACACATTCCCAGGATGCAGGCCCATTATGCAACGAGGAGGCCCCGCTCTTGCATAACCAGGAGATTGAAACATTAATTTTCCTATTTGGACAGAGTCAGTACTCCGGCTCACTTCCCACAACATCTTCCGAGCCTGCGTTGCGCACTGGAAGGAAGACAGAGAAAAATGGCGCTTGGTAGACGGAAGATAGAACCTCTCGCCATCCAACTAGAAAATCCACAACCCTTCCCCTGCCAGTAGTTGGTGGTCAGGGTCGGGTGCGGCATCCCCGAACATGAATCGGGCCTCCTATAAACTCGACGGTCAACGTCTTCAAGAGGAGCTGTGGTCAGGATACTCCTCGTGGTATATTGGTCACCACTATGAATGAGCATGTCCCGAACGATGGAACTCCGCTCACTGAACAGAGAAGCCTGCCCTTGAAATTGCAAGCTCATATTGCCATCCGATCCCATGGTCATCCCGAACAGGTTGTTTGAGGGACCAGGAGTATAGTGCACTGCAAGAACAAAGAGAAACTGCAATTAGTTCACCAGCCAAAGCAAACGCAAAGATATGAATACCACCAAGGTATAGCTTCGCCCAGCGAGCAAAGTAGACAAGGCAATGGCTTTAACAAAGTCTAATCTCGCAGGAAAGTCTGCGTGTCGCAGAAAGTGCCTAAGTGCTAACTTCGCCTAAACAAAAGAGGTATAGCCTTAACGGCTGATGTCATCAAAAGGGCATTATGGTCAGAAAGCCATCCTTGACGGCCACGACTGAAGGGACAGACCCTCATCCTGTTCCTCAACAGGACGAAGACAGCCCAAGTATGGCTTCGTACGGAAGCCTAAAGAAGAACTGACCAGTTCTTTATTCCCTGTGCAAGGAAAATAGGGAAATCCATGGGAACGGGTTTCCTAATAAGGACAGATCATATTCGATCGTCCTGGCAGCCAAAGATCGGCTTTAAGGGAAAGAGAGACCACAGTCTCTAAATCAGAAGGGAAAGTCTCTTACCGGCGACTGGTCGCTCGATGACCGAAGGAGGAGGACCCTCCGCTGCAGAAGTCGCCACTTCTTTACCCGCTCGTCTTTTGGGCGCCATTGAAGAGCTGCAAAAGTTCTCAAAGTTCTCTGAATGAAGAAGGAAGAGGAAGAGGGAAAGTCAAAAATTTCTCTGAAAAAAGGAGATCTTTTCCTGCTCAGCCCGATCGGGCTTTTATAGGCCAATCAGCGCCTGAAACGAGGCCTCGAAAAGGCACAAAGCCGCCGTTTCGAATTAATTTGAAACGCCGCCCGAAGCGCCTCCCCGAGAAGCGCTGATTCAATCCCACTAAGGGTTAACTTCGCCCTGGATTAAAATGCGGGCTTCGCGCAATCCTTCAGGGACTTCGCCGAAAGGCTTATCTTAGCCCCTTAAAAGGCGCTGTTCGCGGGACATACCATTTCGCGAAGTTCATTCAAAGAAGGGACTATGCCCTTAACTCCGCATACAGTTTAGCCCCGCTATGGCCAAACTTTCAATGAAAGTAAGCAAAAATCAGATGATCAGAAGATGAACTTTCATTGATTTAAAAGAAGGGTACATTGATATTACATCAAAGTTGTGTTTCATACAACACATTCAATGGCTCGACAAGGTCATTTGCGCAAAAGGCATACAAACGATTTTATCTGCTTCTAAGTCAGACCGACTGGACACGAAAGGCCTTCCTCCTGCACAAGGCCGTAACCAGTTGTGTCACGGAGACACGGCCATAATTCTCCACAAAATGGCAGATTTTGCCACTAGAAAGCGAGGTCATCTTTGTTGAAGCCTGGCAATAAAACTTATCGCCGCCAACATGTCAGATCACCTATAATGGGAATTGGCACTGATGTCAGTAATCTCACAAGTGTGACATCCGCCTTCCCGAAGAGGATCGTCTTGGATAAGCGGCTACCAGCCTCACCTCAGAACGAATCATCTCGTATAAGAGGCTGCCAATAGCCTCTGGGACACACATCGGCTACCCCAAGTTGTTCCTCCTGCTTAAAAGTAAAGCTTCAACCGGGGAAGCATAAGGCAATTTTATGGTTCCTTCCGTCAAGTCACAAGATTGGCGAACATAGCTCACTGCAATGCAAAATCAGAACAAGTTAGCAGTTAAACACAAAAGATACTGCAAAGCGCTAAAGCCGAATTCTTTAGGGCGAAGCAATCCGATTTCGATTGGAGCAGAGGATAAGCCTCGCTTGCACAGTGATGATGGGCTAGCTCAGCAAACGCCAAGTCCTAGCCTCGCCTATATGGCTAAGCCAGACTGATCCTATGGGACACAGTCTTAGCTTCACCTATATGGCAAGACTGGCTCAACCTTGAAGAGACTAAGTCCCAAGTTCTGCCTGTGCAGCGGACTTAACATGCAATGATCTTTCTGTGATCAAGTCAGAATGATAGCTTCGCTGGGAAGCTATGCTGAAATACTTCTCCGCAGATCAGTTAAATGGAGAACAAGGGAAGCTAATCCCTGAAGCAGCCGCTAAAGCTGAATTAAGGGAGATAAATTCCCTAAAATTGGTGAAGTCGTTGAATGATCAAGACTTACCGGTCCTTGGCTGGGTAATAACCAGAGTGGGCATTCCCACTAATTCAGAGATCTGAGTATCTCTCTCAACCAAGAGAAGAGGAGAAGAGCAGATCACTTCTCTTCAGAGGACCTCAAGTGTCCTATTTATAGGCCCCATGGCCTGAGCGCTGCCGCCTCAAGCGTGGAAGCACGAGCGCATTTAAGGCATTTACTGCGCCTTGAGAACAGGGACGGTTTCCCTTGGAACCGTGCGAAGGGAGAAACGTCTCCCTCATAAAGGCACTTATTGCGCCTTGAAGAAAGGGAATATCCTCCCTTGGAAACGTGCAAATCGGAGAATATCTCCCTCGATCAGCACGAAGAAAGGAGTAATCCTCCTCGTAACTGGCCCACGGCAGTTGGCCTCGGGAAAGCGACAGATGTTCCAGAGCGAACCTATCTAGCTGCGAAGCTACCCAGACGCGAGTCTACATGATTCCTCGGCGAATCTACATCCCAAAGCAGGATTTAAAGCGAAGCTGAACTCAACCATCATGGTGACGTTCATACTCCACACACCACCAATCAAAGCAGTTTAAAGTATTTCAAAGTCTGAGCCATTGCAGACTTTCGAAAACTTTGAAGGGGGTCTTGTTGACACTTAAAAAAGACAAGATTCTTATTGGTCCGAACAATGTCTAAACTTGTTGACATTTACAAAAGACAAGTGACAGACGAGCTGAAGACCAGTTTTCACCCATCTCCGAGGGACAAGGAAGCAACTTGGACTCCACTGATCCAGCAAGCAGACAGTGAACCCGGATTGTTTCTAAACAGACCTCAGCAGGTCTAAGATGCTAGCACTTAGCATCACACGAGCCCAAAGAGATAGCCTCGCTTGAGAGGCTAATATCACTCGACTTCGCCTCGAAGCCATCCAAAGCCTCGCCAGAAGCTAACTCGCAACTTCGCCACAAAGGATTTCCAACTCCGCCAAAGGGTTTCTTTCGGACTTCGCCAGAAACTGCCTCCAACTCCGCTGTGAGCTCAATGCGGACAGCTCCGCTATTGGTCTGCTATGGTCAACCTTTGACCAATCAAATCTCCGGATGAGATCGGATCCAATCAGATCAAATCCAATTAAGATCAAATCAGAGATCAAATTTGGCAGTTGATTGCCACAATCTCTTGACTCTTCTAAAATGAGTAAGAAGATTAGGGGAAATCCTCCAACGATATGGAAAGGATCAAGAAGATCAACCGACTTGCCTATTCTAGCTTCGCAGAAGCTGATTCTAGCCTCGCAGCAAGGCTACTTTTCAGATTTAAACAGATTTGATTCAATCTATTTTCATATCTTCAAGGGACGATTATACCCTTGCTCTCCCTATAAATAGCCCGCCAAGGGTACAAGGAGAGAAGATCGATCGATCGGAAAAAGAGGACTCCACAAGCAGAGGCTTCTTCACGACGCACCGTGCGCTCTCGAATTCAGAGACCTTTTAGAGAATTGCTTTCTCTAGCCAGGGTGTTGATACCCTAACATCGTCCTTCTTCTCAGGAATCTCCGGAACCAGGCGAGAAGGAATTCCTAATTGAAGGCAATTTTGAGAAGCAGCAAGAGGGTTCTACCAACCTTCTGTTCTCTGATTCCCCGAACCAGGCGAGAAGGGAATCTCATCGCTCGCATCGTCAAAGGGACAAAGTGGTCGCGCGCTGACCAGACTCCTATCGGCACACTTCTCCAGAATCTCTTAGGAGATCTACTTGTAATCTTTTTAAGAATACTTGTAATTTAGCTCCTCAAACTCTTTTTTGTAAGTTTTCCCCCTTTGCAAACATAATGGAAAACACCTCTTAGTGATAGTTGCCTCACATGTATCATTGGCCATCACTAGTCCTTGGTTCAAGAGCTTTACAAAGTATGACCCATATGTAACTCATCACAACCCAACTCAACAAACAAGTTCAAGCTACACTTAAATCATCAAGACCCAATTAGAGCAAGCATGAAATAAAGAAATGTTAGCTTGTTAGTGGTTAGAAAGTTAGAGTGTTAGATCCATCATCATGAGCCATCAATGGCTCTTGCAAGAGTAAGGCCAAATCGAGGCTATTAGATTCATGTGGATTATCATAAAGAAGTTAGCAAGTTATTGGTTAGTTGTTAGTTGTCATGAGAGAAAAGTTAGCTACAATGTAAAAGAGATTAGAGAGAAGAAACATAGAGAGGTAAAGAGCACCTTTCATAGATTGTCACCTTCTATTACAAGCACTCTTGCATTCCAAGCATGTACCACTCTCTCTCCTATTACAAGATCTATAAAATGAAAAATACAATGAAGGAAGAGGAACTAACCTAAACTAAACTACCCTAAACTACAACATGGAATGGAACTACTCCTAAAACATTGTATATGTCCCTTATGAAAACCCTAGGGGGTATTTATAGGCACCAGGGAGGAGGGGGCCAGGGGACAACCCTGGCCCAAACGCGGCCGCGGCCATAAAGTGGCCGCGTGCGCGGCGCTTCGAGCCGCGCGCTGTCTTTTCTGTCTCCTGTCAGGTCCTGTGTCCGGTTTCTGGTTTGCAACCCCTGGTTTTGACAGAATCAGCTCTCTAGGTCAATGGCTATCTTAATAGGCCTTTAATCACCAATTAAATGGTGATTTAAGGTCTTCTTCTTCATTGCACACCATGGACCTAGAATCAAGCAAGTAAAGTTTTATTAGTAGAATTTTATACCAAATAAATATGAGGATGTGATAAAATTATGAAAAATTAGAGACTAATCACCCCCCACACTTATCTTTTTGCTCGTCCCGAGCAAACAAAAGAAAGAAAATTATTGCACCACTTTCGCAGGTGATGCGATTGCACTGAGCATGTGTAATAAGCCGTTAAACATCTAGGTTTCCCTTAGAGGAGGAGTTTTGTCTTCTGAGGGTTTTCAGCGGATACACCCACAAATTCATAAAGAAAGAAATCAATGTTAGTATTTTAAAAACGCATTTTTGAAATAGAGAAAATGTTAAAGTACTTTTTTGCGAAAATATAAGTGATCCAAGGTCATAGGTTAAGCAGAAATTAATCTTCTTTAAACTAAGTCAAAATACAAAAAAAATCTTGTTATAAATTAAATAAGAATTTAAAATTAAATTGACTCTTTGATCTTTCATAAAACTCTTAAAAAAATATACACTTTGTGAATTGTGGAGATTTTGGGATATTGACTCAACATTCATGTCATTGATTTTTATATATTTATTATTTATTTTCTCTTTTTTTTCCTTTAGTTTTCTTAGACTTTCTTATTTACCCAGGTAGTGAGCCTTTAGCCGGTGACTCCCAAACCCGATGGTTTTAGGGCACCAGATGAGAAAACATCCCTCGGACTTAAAGACTCGAGTAACAAGGCCACAAAACTAAAGGGGATTATTTGATTTTTTTCCACCATTTTAGGTATGAATAATCATGTTTCCTGAGGCATAATTACCCAACTTCAATAAGTGGCTTTTATATGTAATTTTTTTATTATATATATATATATTTATGGCATTTCAGTCTTTGTTTCAATCCTAAAATTGTATTAGTGTGAAGTGCATAAATTTAGGCAAAAAATTCAAGATCAATTTATCTTTTCAATCTTACTTTCTTATCTTAAAATTTAAACAAGATCTATTATTTTTTGACTTGGTTTAAAATTTCATAATTTTAGGTCTTCTTAATTCCTAAGATAATCTTAATTTTCTTAAAAATGGATCAAAACTATTTCTCTTCCTTCAAAAGTTTTATAAAAAGAATGTTTTTTTTAATTTAAAAAGAGTGTAAAAGAAAGAAAATTTTAAAACTACCTATGTTAGTAACCCTCCCCACATTTATCTCATGCATTGTCCTCAATGCACCGTGAATGTATGTATACATGAAACAAATGAAGAGGGAAGGAAAATTACCTAAGAGGGTGGCTCCGGTGGTGGTCTGATTGGGCCAAACGCTGCTACCCAATCAAAATAGCATGGATCTTGCAGGAACCCACCAATGACCTCTCTAATGCGACCCAGTAAAAGAATGATTGATTGAATGGTCTTATTGAAAATTTTATCCTCATCTAATTTTCAATTTTCAAAATAATTACTGAGTCATTTTCTTAAACATTCTTGTCCAACAATGAAGTGTGATTTTGAGAGATGATTGATTTGGACTCAAATGGAATAGAAACAAAAACCGATACCGACTCGGGAAGTTGACTCAGATCAAGTCGAGAGTCAACAATGAGAGTCGAAAGTGGTTCAAAATAGGGTCCAAACCAAAGAATTGATGTTCACACACTTTCCCCATCAATGAAGTGTGATCATAAAAGATTGGTGATTCCATTTCACGGTGTACTGGTACAGGATTCAATGTTGACTTCGGAATAGAGAAAAATCTGGTAAAGATACCAGAGACATTATTGAATCAAAAAGTGAAATGGAATTACTAATTTGAGGTTCAGGATCACATTGAGGTTCGATTTCAATTTCAGGAAAGGGATAACTTGCCAGAATGTCCAGGCAATTTTCATAACTTGGAGTGTGATCAAGTTCAAATGTATGTTCTGAAATTGAATCTGGATTTCCAAAATGACATGATTCATGGGTCCAATCAGTAGAGTTAGGGATATAAGGATCGATCAAAGGTTGACAATAAAGACTTTCCTCGCTCTCATTAATCAATTCGCTCATAAGTGAGTCTAACCTACTGATAGGCCGTGTAACAGAATTTGGATTCAAAATCATGTCTTCATACTCTTTGCAATTGGTTCTTCTTGAAAAGGTGAGTATGAAAGTTGATTTTGAAAATTGTGGTGAAATTGTGAGTCCATTAGATTTTGTGATTGCTGCTCGGACTCATGCAGGGGTTCCATATCAAGTCCAGTATTGAAGTTCGTTCATTTTGAATAGGTGAGACTGGAAAAGATGAGTAGGACTCTTGAAAATTTGATTGATATGAGGAGTCCAACATGTTTTGCATTCTATCACAAAAGACTTCCAAACGCTTTTCTAGCTGAGATTCTTCTTCAATTGGATGCTCTAGAAGAGGAGTATGTGGAGTTTGATGTGAGAAGGATTGTGAATTGAGCAAATTTTACATTTATTGTAGGGACTTTTCCATACTCTTTTCCAAATCAGATTTTTCTTCGTTGGTGGAACAGGAAAAAGAGTATATGAACAAAAATTGGGAAATGAACTTTGTGAAAATTGTGGACAAGGTGGTTGAAAATTTGACTCGGGGGAGGTGAATCCCCATTAACTCTGTGAAGAGTTAAAATTATTTTAAAAATTATAGTCATATGATTGAGGATATGGGTCATATTGAGTCGGATAATCCCAACTCGGCATATATGGTTGGTTCATGTTGTTCATAGCCGGGTGGAGTTATCCGAGTCAAATGAGGTCAGAGTGAAATATGATTCATATATGGATTGAAAAAATTGTTGTTATTAAAATCCATATCACAATTTATAAAAAACAAACAAACAAATAAGCAAATAAAGAAAAAAAATAAGCATATGCTAGGGTTGACTTAGACCTAGACGACTCCTAACTGGTTAGACTGTCCACAGGGGGTATATTGTCAGAATCTGACCACAAGTAAATCGCCAGGTAGGGGCAAGATCGGTAAGAGGTATCCGTGCAGGAGCAATGGGCCTAATTATGTCAAAACCACTGCTCTTCGAGGTTTCGTCTCTCAATCCCCAACCTTAGACACTGATTTAGTAAGAGTCAAATTCTAACAACTTTCCCTTACGTCAATCTCCTAAATGAGTCCGAGATGTCCCTAGGGGCCAACGTCTAGCAATTTTTATTAGGCTTGGTAGTGTGAGTGGGGAGGTGATTTTTAGGCTAAGGGAGGGTAATGACTTCCCCACCTTATGTTGTTTTGGGTTTTTCCCTTAAGTTAAATTTGTGCAAGTGTGCAATATAGATAAGCATGAACACAAAAAAGTGAGTAAATCACTGAAGTGTTTGTCCTAACTATATGCTATGCAATATGTACACCTCCTATCAATATCACAACAACACAAGAAATAAAATACAGTATATTAGAATAAAAATTGACACGTGCCTAGATGCAAATGTCTAAACCGTTTTAAAGCACCCAATTACCGTATTTTAATTCTTAAAATTATTTACAGTGTACATGTAATATAAAAATTAGCAGCAGAGTAAAAGAATATACAAAAAGTTACCCAACACACAAGAGCAAGTGTGGACTTCTGCAACGCTAAAATTTAACCTGCACACCAAAAAAATAAAGAAGAAAAATTACAAAAATGTGAAATCAAACCGTTCCCATCACCGGCAACGGCGCCAAAATTTGATCGGGGTAAACCGCGCAAAAAAAGTGTATGTTTTGAAATGGATATTTAAAGTGTGTGTGCTTTGGTTTCCTCGATACTTCCGTTATAGCATAGAGGCTAAAACGAATCGAATCCACAAGGACGAGAGGTGATAGAAGATTTACCAGTTGATTCACGTATGTGTTAAAAGTTCTTCAAAGTTTTAAAGAATGAAAAGAAAAGAAACAAAGGATGAAAAGAGAAGTACGGTGAAATACAAAGAAGTGGGAAACATAGAAGATAAGATATTTGTGGTTTTAGAAATGTTTCTAAAACAAAGTGAAAAGATAAAGAAAATCCATGGCTACTAACTACTAATGACTCCACTAACATGCTAACCTCTTAGTGATAGTTGCCTCACATGTATCATTGGCCATCACTAGTCCTTGGTTCAAGAGCTTTACAAAGCATGACCCATATGTAACTCATCAAAACCCAACTCAACAAACAAGTTCAAGCTACACTTAAATCATCAAGACCCAATTAGAGCAAGCATGAAATAAAGAAATGTTAGCTTGTTAGTGGTTAGAAAGTTAGAGTGTTAGATCCATCATCATGAGCCATCAATGGCTCTTGCAAAAGCAAGACCAAATCGAGGCTATTAGATTCATGTGAATTATTATAAAGAAGTTAGCAAGTTAGTGGCTAGTAGTTAGTTGCCACGAGAGAAAAGTTAGCTACACATGTAAAAGAAATTAGAGAGAAGAAAATATAGAGAGGTAAAGAGAGCACCTTTCATAGATTGTCACCTTCTATTACAAGCACTCTTGCATTCCAAGCATGTACCACTCTCTCTCCCTATTACAAGATCTACAAAATGAAAAATACAAAAGAGGAAGAGGAACTAACCTAAACTAAACTACCCTAAACTATGACATGGAATGGAAACTACTCCTAAAACATTGCATATGTTTCTTTTGAAAACCCCAGGGGGTATTTATAGGCACCAGGGAAGAAAAGTGCCAGGGGACAAACCCTGGCCCAAAATGCGGCCGCGGAAACGCGGCCAAAGCCGTGTTTACGTGGTCATAAAGTGGCCGCGCGTGCGGCGCTTCGAGCCGCGCGCTGTCTTTTCTGTCCCCTGTCAGGTCCTGTGTCCGGTTTCTGGTTTGCAGCCCCTGGTTTTGACAGAATCAGCTCTCTAGGTCAATGGCTATTTTAATAGGGCTTTAATCACCATTAAATGGCGATTTAGGGTCTTCTTCTTCATTGCACACCATGGACCTAGAATCAAGCAAGCAAAGCTTTATTAGCAGAATTTTATACCAAATAAATATGCGGATGTGATAAAAATTATGCAAAATTAGAGACTAATCACTACCACAACAAACTTGACAAAGATAAACAAGATAAAAATATTGACATTAAACTCTATCGTAGCATGATTGGTAGTTTATTTTACTTGATAGCTAGTAGGCAGGATATTATGTTTAGTGTATGTCTATGTGCTAGATTTTAACCTTGTCCTAAAGAGTCTCACTTAATTGCCGTAAAACTCATTATTAGATACCTTAAGGGGGTATTAGAATGGGCGTGTAGTATCCGAAAACTGGACAATTCTCAATGACGAGTTTTTCGAATACCGCCTTTACCAGTTGTAGAGTGGATAGAGAAAGAGCACTAGTGAAACTTGTCAATTTTTAAGAAATTGTCTTGTTTCATGGTCTTTCAAGAAACAAAATTTTATAGCCCTCTCAACCGCCGAAGTGGAGTATGTTGCGGCCGGGGCTTATTATGCACAAGTACTTTGGATGAAACATACTCTCCTTGATTATGATTTATATTTTGATCATATTAAAATATTTTGTGATAATACTAGTACCATTCATATGATCAAAATACAAATCAACATAGCAAGACTAAACATAGAGATTAGATATCACTTTCTTAGAGATTATTATGAGAAAGGAGATATTGAAATTGATTATGTTTCTACCAATTTTTAATTAGCGAATATGTTTACTAAACTACTTCAGTTAAATAGATTTTCATTTATTTATGGTGAATTAAATGTTTGTATTATGGATTCATGAAATTTTCAATTAATATTCATATTTTCTTTTCTTAGAATACATGAACTTCTATTTTTTAAATTTGGTATCTTTTCTTTACTTTTGTGTTCATTGGTATCTACTAGTTTTTAGTCCTTTTTGATTTATGACAAAAAGAGGAAGAAGAATTTATGAGTTATTTCATTAACTTCATTTATCTCAAATTGATATATCTTGTTTTGCAAATTAGTATCTATACATTGGTGTATCTATATTATTTAATTGGTATCATCCTTATGTTTTAAATTGGTATTGTTTGGTGATTTATGAGTTAAAGATTTATAATTTCTATTACCACTATTTCATGTTTTTATGCCCTGGTCCAATGCCCATTTTGGTGGTTGGAGGCATGGATGGAGGATGGAATGTTTTTGCACAGCTTTTCATATTTCACATCTATATCGATATGCATATGATGACTTGTTTTGAAATTGTCACATTCTTTAGTCATAATGATTGAACTTGATAAATAAGCACAACTTTAGGGGAGTTTCACTAAGCTCTTCATACTACTAATTTTAAATAACTCATAAGTTTTTATCATCATCAAAAAGGGAGAGATTGTTGGCCCAAGGTTGTAATCACCGGTTTCTTATTTTGATGATAACAAAACCTATGTAGTTATTTAGTACTAATCATGTTCAAATGTTTAAGCATTCTTCAGGGTTTAATAAGATTGAAAGTGGTTCTTCCTCTAAAAGAAGGTATTGAAGATCAAACTCACTCAAAGATGGGATTCAAGTTAGGACTATTAAGACTCACCTTTCGAGAAGCCCACTAGAAGATGACTTGAAGACATAACACCTATGTAAAATAATAATATGTTAAAGTATAGTATGTAGATTTGATACTCAAGAAGTCACACACACATATACAAAATTCAAGTTTTCAAATATGACTTTTAATATCTAAGTTTTCTCATTTTAGTATTTTATAAAGGTTCAATGTTTGATACATGTCCCATGATTTTTCAAGATTTTATATCCTATTTCTAACATGTACCTGAAGTCTATGTTTTACAAAATTATTTTTATAACTCAAATAAAACATTTTAAATTAGTTTATATTCATTTTTTAGTCAAATATAGCTTTTCAGATTTGGTCGATCGACCGGGCGGTCGACCGAACCACGGGTCACTTTGACCTCAGCCTGTGCACACCGTGCACGTTTGTCGGGCGATCAGGCAGTCGACTGGCAAATCTAGTGATCGACAGGGTGGTCGACCGACTGGCACTAGCCCGGTCTTGGTTGAGACCGGTCGACCGATGCCAACGATAAGTTCAAAATATTGAACTACCGTCGATTGGGCGGTCGACCGATATTTTGGCACTGCTATAGTAATGCCTAGCTTTTGAAAATCTGTTTCTTTGATTTTTTTCCTAATAGATATTTTTTGCTCTTTTTGGAGCTAATCTCTCTCTTAATGACCTGATAGGCTCTCCTTACTGTGTTTTATCATTTGCCTATATATAAGGTTCATTTATGGAGGATTAATAACAATTAGTTTTTAAAAAATATTTGAAAATTCAAGTTAATTCAAGAAAAAAGATTTCAAGTTTTCTTACTTCAAGTGCTCAAATTTCAAAATCATTTTCTGTAATTTTCAGCTCTTAGATTGAATCATTTCAACTGATTTTCTCTTTCACAAACTTCTTGAGCTTCATCTTACATCAAATACTATAAAGAGTTGAAAAAGAGATTGTTTGTGATCTTCATGGTCACCAAGAGCTTGTTAAACTCATTGGCTTAGTGTTACCTCTTGTGTAAAGGATTGAAAGTTGGAGTTGTCTATTCCGGTCTTGAGTAGACCTTATAGTTCTTTTGTGGAGGCACCTTTGTGTTGGCCCGGAGGCCTTCCTATCTAGTTTTGATGATGATTAACTCATGTAGTTATGTTTACTAATAATCTTGTGATTTTAGTTTCAGATCATATAACAAGATATTAGTTGGTGATTGCTTCAAAAAGAGAAGTTTGGAAGCCTTCACTTGGTGATTCCCGAGCCCGAGCGTCAAGATCATTCATAGCCATGCTCATTGGATCACGGTGTTTGGACCAAGTCGGCTTGAAGATGAAGATCGTCAAGAAGACTTTGGTATCCATAGTTTAGTGTGTTTAGATCCATTTGTAAAGCTTAGAATAGTTGATATGCTCAAGTGCACAACACACACAAGTTTTATGTTTTGGAATTGGTTTTCATGAATAGATTGTTCAAAACAAGTTTACTTTATTTTTATGTATATTAGATGTGCTCTATATACATACATGCTTACATGACTTATACAAACTTAATTTGACATACCTATTCATGTAGTTTTATGTTTTGGTATTTTTAACAAAACATATTTTTGGAATTAAAGACAAAAACTATGATATATTTGTTTCATGTATATTGGACCTATGTCCATATGCAACATGCCTAATAATGTTCAAATATCATGTTTTTGTATTTCTATAAGTTTTAGGAAAATCAGATTTCCTATTGAAAAATCCAAGTTTGATAAAATACTAGTTTTGATTTTTGGTAAAAATGATAAGACACAAAAATAGTTCAAATTGCTTGATATTTGAGTTGAAATTTTTATCACATGTTTATATATCAATGCAAAATGATAAAACTATTTTTGGAGATTTTTAGAAGAGATAAAAGAATTTTTAGAAATATTTTAACATGTTTTTCTGACCCAGTTTCTGACCCAGACTGTGGCTGACAGGCCAGGTCGGTCGACCGCACCAAGGGCCGGTCGACCGTACGGTCGACTGACGTGCACAGAGCTGTGCACTCTGGCAGCACAGTGAGCCGGTCGACCGGACCAGAGAGCTTTGCTCTCTGTATCTGGGCGGTCGACCAGACCAGAGAGCCCTGCTCTCTGTATCCGGGCGGTCGACCGGATTTCCCCAACGGTCATATTTTTGACCGTTGGCGGTCGACCGGGCCGGTCGACCGCCAGCCTGTCAGGTTGCCATATTAGCCTAACGGCTAGTTTTCTGTTTGGGCTATAAATACCCCATTTCTTGGGGGTTTTGGACAATATTTTCAAGAGCAAAAATTCTTACTTTTCTGAAGTATTTTTACAAGTTTTAAAAAGTGTTTAAGAGCTTAAAGATTTCATCTTTATTGTTTTTCAAGGGTTTGAAAAATTCAAAGAAAAATAGGTTTTTGGGATATTGCTTTAGATCTTCATTTCTATCATATTGCAAGTGTTTTCCCAAGGATTTTTCTTTGTTATTTGATTTCCAAAACACCTTGATTTCTACACTTGAGCTATATCTTCTATCCTATTCTATTAGGATCTTGTTTTGTGAAAAGAAGAGATTGTTTGAGGTTGTTGTAGCCTCCAAGTTGTACACCCTTACTTTTGTTGTATCCCTCTTTGGTAGAGGTTGATCGGGTGATTGGTTTACTCCCTCTAGTGAGAGGTGGAGTTTGGTTTGTAACCCTCTTCGGTAGAGGTGTTGGTTGTTGTTTGGCTACGGGCCTACCCCTCGGTTGTGAGGCGGTGTTTGAGAGAGGAGTTCGGTACTCCCTTGTTGTACAAATCCTTCTCGGTGAAGGTTCCCTCGGTGAGAGTCCTCGGTGGACAAGATAGTGGATTAGAAATCCTTCTCGGTGAAGGCGGGGACGTAGAGCTAGGGGCTCGAACCTCGGAACATATCTTTGTGTTTGCGTTTGATCCATTGTCTCTCTAACTCTCTCTTTTTTATTTGTGCAAAGCATCATTCATTCATTCATATCTTATTGCTTGCATTTGTGCCTTACATTATTTCATATTGTTCATCTTTATATGCTTGGCTTGCTTGTGTGTGTGCCTCACTGGTACTTAACCACAAGAGCTTCATATAGCACCTCAACCCATATCTAGGGGAATCAAGAGGAGTTAGTTCAGAGCCCTTAATGGGAATTCGGCTACACTTGTGTGTTGTACTAAGTATGTTGCAAATTAGTTTTTAAGCTTCCGCATTTAGCGCATTTAGTTTATAGATTAGCATATCACCTATTCACCCCCCCCTCCTCTAGGTGATTTCACTTTGTGGAAAGATCCTTAGTGGATAGTGAAATCCTTCACGCAGTGAAGGTGAGGACGTAGAGCTTGGTGCTTGAATCTTAAAGCAAATCTCTTGTGTTTATGATTATTTTCTCTCTTGCTCTTACTCTTTATTTGCTTACACTTGTGTTTTTGTTTCTATTTCTCTTATTAGCATTATTCATTCTTGTCGGTTTTCACTCTCTAAATCAAGAAGGCAATTGATCACCTTAACTCATTGTCTAGAAAATATAGAGAAGTTCTAGAGCCCAGTTTCACTTTTTGATTTGAGTTGACCGTTTGCATCATTCATATAATAAATTGTCGCATTTTCGCATTTGGACCTTTAGATAAGCATTACCTATTCACCCCCTCTAGGTGTACTTTCATGTTTTATCCTACACATTCGGATTTTATTTTAAACTTGAAAAGACATATAGTTTAAAACAAGCTCCAAGAGATTGGTTTGAAAGATTGAGTAATGTTCTTGTTTTAAATAGTTTTGTTGAAGGCAAAATTGACCTACCTTGATTACAAAGCTTGTAGATAATGATATCTTGATAGTGCAAATATATGGTGATAATATCATTTTGGATCTACTAATGAAAAGCTTTGTAAGAATTTTGAATCATGTATGAAGAAAGAGTTTGAAATGAGTATAATGGGAGAGCTCATCTATTTCCTTGGACTCCAAATCAAGCAATGGGCTGATGGGATCTTCATCAATCAAGCCAAGTTATACAAGAGAGCTTATCAAGAAATTGGGCTTGAAAATGCGAAGATTAGCAAGACTCCATAGCTACCACAACTAAGCTTGACAGAACAAGGTAAAAATGTTGACATTAAACTTTATCGTAGCATGATTGGTAGTTTACTTTACTTAACAGTTAATATATCAGATATTATGTTTAATGTGTATCTATGTGCTAGATTTCAATCTTGTCCAAAAGAGTCTCACCTGATTGTCGTAAATGCATTATTAGATACCTTAAGGGCACTATTTGAATGGGCTTGTAGTATCTGAAAATCGAACAATTTTCAATGACGAGTTATTTGGATGTTGACTATGCCGGTTGTAGAGAGGATAAGAAGAGCACTAGTGGAACTAGTCAATTTCTAGAAAATTATCTCATTTCATGGTCTTCCAAGAAGCAAAATTCTGTAGTCCTCTCAACCACCAAGGCGAAATATGTTGTGGTTGGGGCTTATTGTGCACAAGTTCTTTAGATGAAACATACTCTTCTTGATTATTATTTGCATTTTGACTATAGTAAAATATTTTGTGATAATACTAGTATCATTCATATGACCAAGAATGTAAATCAACATAGTAAGACCAAGCTTATAGAAATTAGATATCACTTTCTTAGAGATCATTATGAGATATTGAAATTTGATAGATAAGCATAATTTTAGGGGGATCTTTTCAACCTTTCTATATTGTTTATTCTAAATAACTCATATGTATTATCATCATCAAAAAGGGGAGATTGTTGGCAAAAGTGTACACTCTCCGTTTTGTTTTGATTATTACAAATCACATAAAGTTATTCGGTACTAATCAAGTTTAAGTGTTTTAAGTATTTCAGATTCAAAATACATTTTGATGTGTTCTTCCTGAAAAGGAAGAGTCTCAAGATCACTCAATGAAATGGCTCAAGTTTATACGATCAAGATTTATATTTGAAGAAGCCTTCTTAAAGATTGCTTGAAGATATATAGAACATATGTAAGAAAATAGAATATTTAAACTATAGAATGTAGAATTAATGCTCAAGAAGTCACACATAAAAATATAAGTTTATAAATACAAGTTTTCACATCTAGTTTTCCCGTTTTGGTATTCTACAAGGTTTAGTATTTAATATATATCTCATATGTTTTGCAAATTTATATATCATGTTTCTATCATGTATCCCATGGCCTATGTATTACCAAATCACTTTTCAAACCAACACCAAATATTTAAAAATGAGCTTGATTTCAAAATATATCTGAAAATATGTTTTCAGGTCAGGTCGGTCAACCGAACCTCGTGGTCAGTTGTGTGCACGCTATGTACCTTTGTTGGATGACTGACTGACAGAGTTTTGTTGACCATTGGTCTCTGTTGAGATCGGTCGGTCGGGCAGTCGACCGAAGTCCAACTGATAGTTCAAACTCTTGAACTATCGGTCGACCTGCCGGTCGACCGATGTTCTGTAAGAGCTACAGAAACGACTAGTTTTTAAAATATGAGATTTTTAACTTATTATCCAACATGTATTTTTGTCCTTTTTAAACTTAATCTCTTTCCTAATGACCTGATAAGTGTTGGCCCAAATGCCCATCACTCTAGTTTTGATGATGATTAACTCATATAGTTATAGTACTAATGATCTTGTGTTTAATTAGTTTCAGATTTGTGATCAAGATCTTAGTAGGTGTTTAGCTTCAACAAAGGATTTAAAGTCAAGTTTTGAAGCTAGCACGTGTTGATTCAAGAGCTTGTGCATCAATACCACATCAAGTACTCAAGAGGAGTCTAGCTCATTGGATCATGGTTTGGACCAAGTCAAGAAGAAGAAGAAGACCTTCAAGAGAAGACTTGTGTCTAGGTTTGTTTTCAGTAAGATTTTATTTTTAGATAAAATGTAAAGAATAGATTAGTTGGTGGATTGCTCAAGTACATATACACTCACACATAAGATTTATATGTGTTTTCATAAAAGAATTTTTGTTTTGAAAAATACCGTTTTGGTCTTTGAGATTCAAGGTCTACATGTTTTTACCAAAACCATTTATAGAGCTTAATGTCAAAACATAGATATTTCACCATATATGTGTAGTGGATCATATCCATACACACTAATCTTTAAAAGTGTTTAGAATATCTTGTTTTTATATTTGAAGGAGTTTTGAAAAAATCAGTTTTCAATTTGGAAAAATACAGATTTTTGTTTAAGGCAAAACTTCCATATTACAAAAATAGTTCAAAATGTTTGTAACATGTTTTGATTTTTACTCAAACATGTTTGTATATCAAAGTATATTACTGAACTTATTTTTGTAGATTTTTAGAGAATTTATGGGATTTTATTGAAGGAAAAATAACAAGTTTTTAATCCCTAAAAATGTTGTTTCTGGCCTTCTGCCGGTTGACCGCACGGTCGACCAAAACAGAGGTCGGTCGACCGGGCGGTCGACCGACGTGCACAAAACGTGCACGGCTTGTTTGGCTGGAGGGTCGGTCGACGACCCGGTCGACAGCCAGAGAACTCTGCTCTCTGGATCTGGCCCCGGTCGACCGGGTGGTCGACCGGCAGAGAGCCTCTGCTCTCTGTATCCAGGCCACAGTCGACCGGCCGGTCGATCGGTGGCACAACGGTCGGCAGTCGACTGGCCGATCGACCGACAGCAGTCTGAACTGCTGATTTGGACCCCAACGGCTAGTTTTTGGATGCCTATAAATTGGGGTTCCCTTGGACTGTTTTCTAAAAGATTTCAAGAGAGTTTTTGGGCTAGTTTTTCCTACCTTTATCAGTGGTTTTATCCACATGTTTTAGAGCCAATATTTTCAAATCAAAAGGAGAGTTTATCAAGACTTTTTAAAAGTGATTTCTTGAGTTTTTCACCACAAATCAATCCTTGTTTTTCTCACACACACTTGAGCTATCCATTGCTATATCAATCCTATAGGGATCTTTGTTGTGAGAGGATTTTAGATGATCAATGTGTTGTGATCACCAAAGTGTTCTACATTATACTTTGAGAAGGCGGACTTGCGGGTTCGTGGTGTTTCGATTCTAGTAAGAGCTCGGTGTAGAGGTACGGCCTCGGCAAGCTAGTGTGCTTGCGTTTGTTGTCCTTGCAGGAATAAGAGAGGGACTGGAGAGTCCAAAGGAGTTCTAGTGTGAACTCGCTTATAGGTGTTGCGGTACCGAGTGATCCGGTGGGATCGTTTTTAGTGGAAATCCTTCATAGTGTTGAAGGTAGGGACGTAGAGTAAAGGTGCTCGAACCTCGAAACAAATCTCCCGTGTTTGCGATTGCTCTCTCTATCTCTCACTTGTGTTTATATCTTGCATACTTAAATTGTTCATATCTTTATATGCTTGATATATCTTGTGCCATATTGCTATATGCGTGGGGATTGTTTGCTCACACTTGTATTCAACCAAGAGAGCCATAGCGGCACTCAACTCTTATTTAGAGGAATCTTGAGGAGATAGTCCAGAGCCCTTCACGGGGAATCCGGCTACACTCTTATGTTATACTTGGTGTGTTTAGCTTAAGAATTTTTAGTTAGCATTAATAGTTTTAATTTCGTATTAATTCATCATTAGATTAGCTAGTCACCTATTCATCCCCCTCTAGGTGATTATAATAAGTTATACTAAAAGTGTTTATCACTTGCCTATATATATAGCTCATTGGGAGAGGATAAAATATAAAAAAGATAAGAAAGTTTTGAATTATTTTTGAAAATACTTGAAAATTCTGATTTATTCAAAAGAGAAAATTTCTAGTTTTCTTGTTTCAAATGCTCTCATTTTCAAACCAATTTCTGTAAGTTTTTAGCTCTTAAATTTATTCATTTCAACTGATTTTTCTATCTCACGAATTTCTTGAACCTCACTTCTCATCATATACTATAGAAAGTTGTAATAGAGAGTGATTATGATCTTTGTGATTACTAAAAGCTTGTAAACCTCATTGGTTTTGTGCTACCTCTTGTGTAGAGGATTGAGAGTTGGGGTGTGTACTCTGATCTTGTGTATATCATTGTAGTTCCTCTGTGGAAGCTCCTCTGTGGAAAGATCCTTAGTGGATAGTGGAACCCCTTCACGCGGTGAAGACGGGGACGTAGAGCTTTGTGCTTGAACTTTGAAACAAATCTTTTGTATTTGCGATTACTTTCTCTCTTGCTCTACTCTACTTGTTGTTGCTTACACTTTTGTTTTACTTTTATTTGTACTTGATATTCATATATAGCATCATTTATACTTGTTTGTTTTCACTCTCAACTAAGAATGCAATTGAGCACCTCAACTCATTGTCTAGAGGAATATAGAGGGGAAGTTTCATAACGCTTTATTGGGAATCTGGCTTCACTTCTTAATTTAAGTTGACCGTTGGCATCATTCATTTTATAATTGTTGCATTTTCGCATTAATTGGCATTAGACTAGTATTACACCTATTCACCCCCCTTTTAGGTGTACTTTCACTCCTGACCAAAAAGGTGCTTTTTTCCTCTGTGTTTTGTTAAAATCAATTGGGAGCGTCCAACCGTCTGTGACTAAGAATCTCCACCACAGCTTCCTAGAAGTACATGGAAAATGAGTACATGGGAAACTAGAGCTGATTGCTGGTGAATACTTTGCACATAGGACTATAGGAGGTATGAGATGTTTGTGCTCATGAAGCTACTCTTCTTGAACTTGCTAAAGATTAATGTTTGTTTTTTCATACTAACTCCATGTTCCAGCTCGTGTATGTGAAGAAATCTTGACCTGCCTCAAGTATTAGCATTTATAGTCCATTACTCACTTCAAATTGAGTTTATGACTACAAACTTATCCTGTCTTCCTTTTTACGAGACTGATGGCTTTCGTCTTATAAGAATTGATGAAAATTTTATGAATTTTTTTATTTTTTTGTATCTTGGGTTGAATTTCGTATGTTTGATATGTTTTTAAATATAAATAAGGAAATTATGGTTTGATTGGGGCAGCTTTGTTGTAAAGTTTGAATCTTTCTCTTGGTTGATGATTAAATTGTAGTGATTATTCCATTTTTAAATTATTATCAATTTCTATCAGCGCTTTGTTTTTTTTTTTCTTTTCATTTTAATTCTCCTCTTTTAATACGTGTGTTTCTAGAAACATTTGCTACTATCTGTGTCTCTCGGCCACGTGCTGATGTTGCTTAGTGCCTATATGCACTTGCAAGAAGCTTGCTCAAAGACTTGTAATATATTTTGTGCCCTCCCCGTTTTTTGAAATCCTGGCTCCATCACTGCGATCAGACGGCCTAAAACCGCCTAACCCTTCTCATTTCTCCAGTGGCAGAGTCAGAATTTCAAAGATTTGGGGGGCACAAAATAACGGATCGGATTCGCAATACACGATGTTGCAGTGCCTATGCACTTAAACATTGTTTGCGAGATTGTTAGAGCTCTTAAGGAAGTCTTTTAGCCTCGGTAGAGTCCCGACATCCTGGGAGACTGTTGGGTCCTTGAGCAAGACCTTCTATATGCGAATCTTCATAATTATTTCTTTTATGTTTTAATTTACTACAAATTTTTAAAATCACCATTCTTTTAATACTACTGCTTAATTACATGGAATAAATACAAAAAGTCGTCAAAATAAAGGATCAAATATTTTATTTGTGGGAACTAATATTAAAATTGGCTAATTATTAGGAGTTTTATGATACAAATTTCTCTCTATTTTTTGTTTATTTTATTTTTTTCTCTTTATTTTTAATTTTATTTTTTTGTTTCGGCTTTCCAACTCCTGCATGAACGCGCCACTCCTCAGCTACTGCCTTCTTTCACATGAATAATTGGTCCATTTTTCTAGTACTAACAAACATAATGCCAAAAATAAAAGCATGCTAACATGAAAACACAGCTTCTCGGTCATCAATCTTCTCCAAATCCCCCTCTGCTGTCTCAACTCGCAACATCGACACAGGGCAAGTCTTATTTCGAGATTTAATGTAGATAGCAGATATGCTCTCAGACCAATTTCTGCTCCAAATAAAAATTTAACTCATCAAAGTAGTGTGTGCCATACAATAAGTGTGTTTCATATGATCGCATGTCTTAAACTTTTGAAGCAGAAAAAGGTACAAAACTGTCTGATATCCGCAGCCTTAATAGAAGTTTTATGTAACTGCAAAGGAGACAAGGTCACAGTTATTGAATGGATTCTAAAAGGAGAAGAATTCAAGCATGACTAGCTAATTTAAGCCAAGGTGAGAATCTCTCATCAGTACAGAGAGGATAACATAACAATAGATTGGGAGACTTCGCAATGGTAAAAGAGGCAACACAGACCTTTTTGACACTACAGGTATCCACTCTGATCCCTGGAGAATTTTGTTGTTTGATATTAGGGGCGGCGGCCTTCCAAGAGCCTGATCGCTAATAAAAACAGCAAACCGAGACATTAGCGAATACAATTGTAGGATAACTACAAAATTTTCATAATGCACATAAGTAATCTCACAACTGGCCTAGTTACATAAGCAGAAAGGTGTACAGTGTAGAGTTGAACTAATTGAAGGATGATACAAGCAGCAAGCATACATTGACCATATGGAACACATCAAAGAAAATGACCTATCTTTTTGGCGATCAACTATTTACTTTTACAGCCCTGCAATTTATATGAACATAGCAGGGACTATAAAGTTATCTGGGAAAATATTACAAAAATTACAGGGACCCATAACCTAACATGGGTATTGCCTGTCAATTTTGGAGCAACTCACTCTTACAGTCATGTGAATGAGATGATGACCCACCAGGAAGCACTTTTGCCACCAATACTTCACCATTTAAAGAATACATAACAAACTTTTGCAAAGCCTGCTTAAACCGAGCTACACGAGGGGCCAGCTCGAAGAGATTGTTTTCTTGGTTTTCTGGAAGTAGCCGCAGCCTTGCACTGAACTGTTTGTAAAGGATGCATTTTGGGGCTGTCTGAACCTCGTTTCATGCTGGATCGGCCAGGCAGGCACCGCTGTACATCTGGAGGACTGCTGCATGACCTATTCTTCTTGGCACTACCATGTTTAGACTTCTCACACTTCTGAACTGCCCCGTTCATTAGATAACTTGACCGAAGGGGCTGATTAGCTTGAATTTCATCTTCCTTGGAGGTGAAGAATGAAAACTCCTACTCACAATAAAAACTAGCAATTAGAGAAAGTATTTTAATCATTCACAATAAAATTTCAAGATAACGTCAGTTGTTGCATAATGAATCCAGTTGTTCACCGTTTATTGGTAAACATAAATGTAACCAAGGCCAGGTTAATTAATTTACTAACTAAAACCAATCTAACATAACAAGAAGGATTGTCTAACCTCATTGAACTTTAAGAAGCCATGAATTGACTACTTATCAAAAAGATGAAAAGAAAAAAGAAAAAGAACAACAAAAGATGTGATACAGTTCAGTTGATAGAAAACAACCTGCTTGCTTCTTTCTTCTGATCGAAATTCAGTAACTAAACAGAAAGTATTTATTCTGCACGAGGTTAATATGAACTACCAAAAATACATATCTTGCAAATCTGCAAGAATGAGCACAAGTTTGCACATCAGGACTTGGGGATTCAGTCTATCTATTAATCTCTGTATTGATTATTGACAATAGAAGGTCCAAGCGGTAATAGTCACCCTCAAAGTATAGTTGAAAATGATGATGACATCCTCCTAGTAGCTAAAAGCACGAGTAGCCTAACGTCTATGTTGCACGAACACAACTATACCAACATGAACACGACATGCTGACACATGATAAATTCTTAAAAAATACACATGCGCATGTATTTAACCCGTGTCCCAGGGCACGTGTGACACGACACTACTTTATGATAGGAGTGTCCGTGCTATATATCCTAGCGTTAAGTGTTATTCTAGATGGGTATGTTAATTTTTTTATTCCAAAAAAATATAAAATAGTCCTAAATAAAGTTAATAACTAGGAAATTTATTCTAAAAATATTAAAAAAATCTAAAACCCACCACAAACCACGTATATTTTTAATATATAAAACAATACTATAAATAAGACATGGACAAAATAGAAAGAAAGAAATCAATCTATAAAATCAGCACTAAGCGATCATGACACATGTCCCCCATATAACTTGATAATCCTCCAACTCCAACTAGGTGACCAAGGGCACATAACTAGTACCTCTCCTTCCTACATATTTTCCCCCTTGTTTCTCCATAAGCAGCCAATCTGGACTTGGGATTTCTTTTTAGACACTACCTACTTGTTGTAATGATATTTTGTTAGGGCTGTAGGACACTTATTTATGACAAGCACTTAAAGTAGAGGGGGGTTGTGCGTCGGGGTGGGGGAGTGTTAGGAAAATGGTAAATTGGTTGCAAACACCCTCACATTAAGGAAGGTACACTATGTAAGTTTCAACTTTTGTGAGGTGTGCCTTGTGCTTCTCTGAGAATGGCATCATTGTGTCTTTTTCGACAGTCATCATGTAAGTAGGGAGCTGCAGGTTTGATAACAACTGTGTGATAATGGGGCATGACAACTAAGAGTGCTGAAAAGCTTTATAAATTGTCTTCCATCAGATGGTTGCAAAAGTTAGCAGTTTCTTTATAGTAGAACATTTTCCACCCGAAAATCCTTTGACAGAGTATTGGAACCACAAGATTTCAGTGTATGCAGGTTTTCAGCAATGTGGACCAACATGAGAAATATCGATCACTCGTATATATGCATATTATTTGTGTATGTATATGCATGATAGTCTTTTGGCACATGCAATACACTTGTAAGCAAAATAATCTCCGAAATGGATGACCAGCTTGAAGTCATTCAAAGCCTTATTCCGAGAATCAGATCACAATAATCTGGATAGTCGGGAATGGCCCCGCAATCTGTCTCTGCATGATGTTTGGCAAGGAAAATTCCCCTAATTACTAGCTATTAACCATCAATTGGAAATTCATCCTTTTCACTGGTCATGAGCTATATTATTCAGAGTCATTCCTAGCTCTAAAATAATATGGAACTGGGAGGTTGTAACTGCCATATCTGCGAGATGTCCAAGGAAGACAACTAGAACTACCAGGAGTTCTTCTGTAGCTTCTGCCTACAGCCACTTCAACGAGCACAGATTCACGATGTTACAACAGACTCTTATCGAAATCTGTTCAGACTCTTATCGAAATCTGTACGCCAAGCGTGCAACTTTCTCACAGCCTCGGGGGGACTTGGAACTATCATCTTACTACCAACTGCAAATTCCTACAAAGTACTACATGGAAATGCAACAAATTTGTAGGTGTCATTGTAAATTGCTATCAACCTGATGATATCATCAATATATGCAACATGCAAATGCAATGCAGTAGGCATTCTAGACATAACTCCTAACAATGGGATAATGAGGTATATGGGATGCCTAGGAGGACACACATCCAACGATTGAGGTACTTTGGACTCGGATACAAACTCCAAACAAACAGAAAAGAAGAAGCACTAGAAACCATCTGTTGAATCTTGGCAAGAAACTCAGGTGACTCACTGAGATATGACTCGATAGGGACGACCATAAAAGCATATTCAGGACAAGAAATCTCAATTAACTTGCTAGGCACTGCAGGTATATTGGACTCAGCTATTTTATTCTCCTCATCAATGATACTATCAGAAGACATGTGGGTCTCATCAAAATCGGTATACCAAATATGTCTTCAGTTATACTAACAGCAGTGTTCTAAATATCCCCGATATAACCCCGATATTGCGCCGATATTGCATTTACGGCACCTAACCGCAATGATTTAGCACATCCAAACCGATATAGCTTTTTTCATCCAAAATCGCCGATAAATAGGCATGGACCCGATATATCGGCAGCAATTTCGGCGATTTTGGACCCGATATAGCGTTTTACACCCAATTTCTAGGTTAGGTATTTGGGGAATTCGAGTGATGTGACAATGTGACATTTTTGAAGATTCTACACTTGGAAAGTGATTATGGATTCATAGGCTTAATGCAAGTTATTGAGTTAAGTATATCTTAAACATATAAGTATGATGTTTTATGTAGATTTATATAATTTATGCATATATTGTCTTATTGAGATGTGATTTAAGACAAGAAGATATGTATATTTACAGTCCGATTTTGATATCCGATTTTTGAAAATATCCCCGATATATCCCCATCTCCGATAAATTTTTCGGGCCGATGTAGCCGCTGTGGCCGCCATTTAGAACACTGACTAACAGTCTCAGGAGGAATGTGGGCATCATCAGAAACCTTCGAGTTGTCAACATCATCACTAGGTACAGTTCTAACAAATTGACTCTCTGAGAGGCACTGATAAACATAATATCAATATCCCTCACACTCAGAACACCGATCTTGGCATTGACTAACGTTTCTAAAGTCAAGTCTATCTTTAATGCAACATCAAACGCCTCTTCAACAGTGTCTAAATCATAAAGGTCAGTAATCATAGCACGTCTTATTTTAGGCCGTAAACCCCAAACAAACCTACTTATAATCTCTAAATGGTGCTCTTCACATCACTAAGACGGGTTAAATCCTCAAATATGGCTATGTAATCCTGAACGGATATATGACCCTGACGAATGTTGTGTAGCTGGTCTAAAAAATGGTCCCTATAATATTTACTAGTCATGATGGCTCAAATGCAAAATCAAACAAACAAGCAGATGTAGTGGAGAACCCTAGAGTCACGTAAACTAAATGCATGCACTAAATGAAAATAAAATATCTTAAAATTCAAGTTCTAAATGTAAAAAAATACACTCTTAAATGATGAAAAATGATTAATACTGATGCAACAACTAGATAGAAGCAAATAGCAATTCAATCCACAAATTGTTGCAATTCAAATAATAGTTGCAAGTAATTTAACAACTGACAATTCATCTTAAGTTAGGATATCACCTGAGGGGATAGTCGTTCACGCCCAAACGCAAAATTCTTATAAGATTCCAGAAAAATACCACACCAAAGGGCAAAAATCACCCACAAGATTTCTAAACAGCGGCAATAGAAAGTGGAAGATATCTGCCTTGAGAATGGTGCAAATCCTGTGCGAATCAGACCACAAACAAGCTTTGGATTGTTATACACTATTTGCTGAGCTGAATTTGGTAGACGACTGAAACTCGAACCTGGATGTGAAACTATAAAGGTGTAGTACTGGTCGTCACGAATCTGATGCTTTGAACAGCGCTCAATTCAAGCTTGAAACGAGCTCAGAATGGCCCTCAGAAGGCGGTTGCGCAGCTGCTTCTGTGCTGGACTGAGTCAGGTTGGGCTGACTCAGAGCCTGAGTTGGCTCGGACTGAGTCAAACTGGGTGGACTCGGTCAGGTCGGGTCGGGCCGGGCTCAGTTGAGTCTAACTCAAACCCAACTGGATCAGGTTGGGCTAACAACTCCACCCAATTAAGCCCAAATAAATTGAATGCGATCGGGTTTGATGAAATCAAGTCAGACCTGATTATCTTTCCTTTCTTTTAAGTCCAACCTCAAAACCAGTCGACTCTCATCAAATCCGAGTCGAACACAAATCACCCAGGGTTCACTCGAGCTGGTGGCGACGACGGCTTGGCGACGGTCCGATGGCGGCGGAGCGTGACGGCGGCGAAGGTGGAGGTCGGCACGGCGATGGTGATGGAGATCTGGAGCCAGAGATGGAGATCTGGAAGGTTGCGCGACAGTGGAGGTCTGAGATCACATAAAGAGGCGGCGGAGAGGTGGTGGCAATGGATGCCTTGGCTGCCATCGAGGGATGACAGAGGGGGAGCTTCGGTCGATGATTTGGTCTCGGGGGTGGAGAAGAACAGCAGCGATGGAGCTCGAGGACGATGAGTGCTCGTGGTGTTTGAAGGCGGAGCTGATGGAGATGAAGACTAAAGATGTTGGTGAGGCAGCGATAAGGAGGTGATGCGGCAGATCCGTAGTGAGGTCGAGGCGAGACAGGGGGAGGCAAGGGTGTGGAGGTCGTGAGGGTGTGGTGACAGTCCTGGAGGAAAAGTCGAGACGAGGTCGGGGTGTCTGAATTGTGTGGAGTTGTCGACAGCGAGTGGGCTCTTGAGAGGTGACGACATCACGTAGATTTTGGGTGGTGGCGCGGGTTTGGGCGGGTTTGATGCCGATGAGGGAGAGAGGGAGGGAGGAAGATCGTAAGGATTTGGGTTTTTTTATTTGAATTTTCGTGCTCTCGAGGTGCGAAGATGAAGGAGGAGAAGAAGAACATGAGGCTGGATTTTTTTGGAAATTTTGGAGAAGGAGATGTACAGTAAAGATTGGATTTTTTGTGGATTTTCGATGGATTTAGTGGAATTTTTTTTTGGAATTAGATCTAGGGCTTTGGATCTGGATCTAGAGTTCTAAGAGGAGGAAATTTTTTTTTGAAAGGGATTGGAACCAGAAGCTCTGATACCAAATTGATGTAAAACGGGAAGGATCTCAATTACCTTCAACTAAAATTAGAGAATTAGAGTTTTGAAAGAAAAAACAAAATAGAAATTAGAGTTTAAAATAAAGAACCAGGATAGGTTTTGGGCTTCGCACCTCTTATGCGAGCTTCACACTTCTTACACCACGGGTTTCACATCCCAATCTCAAGAACTCAAAAGGGCTCAAGAAATTTAACTAAAAAAATTATTTAATCATTGTCTACTAAATAAAGAAGTCTATGGGCCATTTTATAGGCCTTACAAAAGTTTAGTTCCTGGATATAACCAATGTGGTACTAAGAACACAATAAAAAAAAATGACGACATTCAAAATAGACAAAGGCATAAAGCAACTCGTAAACTGAGTGATGTCCTTATCAGAGGGGAAGTCGTGCAAAGCGACTTCCCCTCTTTACGGTTTCTAGGGTTTTTTTAGATATTTATTTATTTATTTTGAAAGGTAAAGACTCACACACCCCGCACTACCCAAGGCCAACTCCTCGTTCGACAAGAATGGGATTCGAACCTGGAACCTCCACCTTAAGAGGGAGAATGGTACCGACAGGCTAACCCGTTTCACATATATATGTCTGGCTGTATGAGGAAACGGGATGTCAGTGGTCATTGGAGAAAATTTCCTCCTTTAACACACTAAAAACTCTATTTTCCATCAATTTCATGATCCAACAATACATTATGATCTTTGTTTGTTGCTTGAAATGTAAGTATGTTAAAATTCATATTATTTCAATTAAATCTTATTTACTCATGGATATAGTGGTCGTATTAGTTCTATTGCAGAAAAACCGTTAATTTTACAACCAACTAATGTTGGAACTTATTTTGATGATAACAAATGTAATTTGTACTATTTTTGTGTATTTTTTAGATATTTGTTAAAAGCCTTGATCACACACAAAATAGTCTTATTAGTAGACTTGACCCTTCCTATTAGTAGACTTGACCCTTCTTATTAGTCGACTTGACCCTTCTTATAGCCGACTAATACAATGTCTAGACGACTTAGCAAAGTCCTATAGTCGACTAAGTCCTCTCCAAAAAAGATATCAACTTTTTGCTTCTTGACTGTTAGCAGCATTAGTCGACTTATCAACATTACTAGTCGACTAATCAATGTTGTAGTCGACTTATAATTTCTGCTGGTCGACTAATAGTAGTTTCTAGAAACTTGCATATCTGTATCAGTCTTGATGTAATCGACTTGCTTCTTTAACTAGTCGACTAACTCAGTCAAAAATGCCTATACCAATGTTTTAAAAAAAACCCGTTATAACTCGTTATACAATGTAACACCGACCAATCGTTATGTAACATGTCTAAAAGACACATATTTGATAACTATAGTTATTTTGTCCGTAACTTACGTTACGTTATGTTATTAACGTAATGTATCATAACTTACGTTACGGTGCAAGTCAACTTTTTATAAATAAAAAAACCCACATTCTCCCGATCTAGGGAAAAAATCCCCTCAAATTCACTCGCTTGTCGTCCTCATCGTCGTCTCCTCATCGGCGCTGAGAAGAAGAAAGAGAAAGACGTATCTCTCTCCGATCGTCAACAAAAGAAGAAGACCTACCTCTGGTGGTTTTCCCTTGCGTCTCTAAGCGGCGGTTCTCCGTCTCCAAGCACAAGTAAGCTCTCTCTCTCCATCGATCTCTCTCTTTCTCCAGTCCCCCCGGATCTCTCTCCCCCCCGATCTCTCCCCCCGATTACTTCCTCTCTGCTCTCTCTTCGTCTCCCGATCTCTCTTAATCTCTCTCTGTTCTCTCCCGAGGGAGATAGCAGAGAGATCGGGGGGAGAGAGAGCAGAGAGAGATCGGGAGGAAGAGAGCAAAGAGAGAGATCAGAGGGAGAGAGTGATTGGGGGAGAGAACATAGAGAGGTAGGGGGTAAAATATAGGAGAGAGTGGAGGACCCTAAGGTATAATTGACTAGCATATTGTAAATTGAATTATGAATTAATGAATGGAAAGACTAAAAAATTATGAATTATAATTGATTTATGAATTATTGTAGATTGAATTATAAATTTTTGTGTATATTGAATAGCATGGCTAAAAATTATAAATTATAATGAAATATGCAGATCATATTGTTGTTTGTGTAGATGGAATTATGAATTATAACTTGTGAATGTGAAAAATTGTTGTGAGACTTGCTAAAATGTGTTATATATTATTTTATATTTTTAGAGTTTTTAAAAAATTCTATTTATAAAAATCTTAAATATAGTATATATATTTATTTTTATTAAATAAATTTAAATCGCGTAACTTACGTTATGCGTTACGGTATAACCTATGTTAACGTAACAGAAGAAAAACGTTATCGTTATATTATCGTTATTTTAAACATTGGCTTATACTAGTCGACTTACTCCCTACCCTAGTCGACTTATAACAGTTCTGACTGTTAAACAGTTATTGATTTTTTGGTGTTTATCCAACGTTTTAATATTCAAATTTGTCCTGATAACTGCCCTAACTGACCAATAGATTTCAGCTATAAATAGAATGTTGTCCTAAGCAAAAACACCAATTCATATGATTAGTTTTCTGTCCAAACTCTGTTGAAATATTCTGTTTTCCAGAAAACTAGTTCCACTTTATGTTCTTCACACAAATTCCAATCCTCTTGTGAAGAATTCTAAGAGTCCACCTATAAGTCCTTGTTCACGGTCACATACAAGTTCTCAAGGCTTATAGATTATTTTGTAATTACTCAAAGAAAGGAGTCGTACAAGGTTATCTTCTTGGTGTTGAGAAGAGGTGTACAAGGAAATTGTCTTCTTAGTATAGAGAAGAGTTGTACGGATTTAGCAAAGGTTGTTTGTCAAGTGGTGTACAAGGTGTTGATTTTGGGTGTACAAAATTAAGGATAAGAAAATCTCAAACGGGTTGCTTGGGGACTAGATGTAGATCAAATGGACCGAACCAGAATAAAATCTCTTGTGTTTGCGTTTGCATTTTCTAAGATTTATTTCCTTTCTTGCAAGTTATTTTATTTAACCCTACTATCTTTGTTTGAGTGTTGATGTAATTTTTAGATCCTACAATTGGTATCAGAGCCCGGCCCAGCATACACTATCAGGGCCCTGCATACCCTGTAAACACCCTACAAAGATGGCAACAGAGTTTCTTTCATCACAATTCAGAGAAGGACGTTCTACACAACGTCCACCACTATTTGATGGATCCAACTATAACTATTGGAAGTGTAGAATAAAGATCTACTTGCAATCACTCAACTATGAACTCTGGAACATAGTAGAAGCATCGTACACCAAGCCGACCATAAATTACAGTGCATGGAGTGAAGAACAAAAGAAGTCTGCAAATCTTGATGCCAAAGCAATGAACGGCTTTTCTGTGCCTTGAACAAGGAAGAATTTAATCATGTGTCAACGATCAGATCTGCAAATCAAATATGGCAGATTTTACAGGTAACCCATGAAGGTACAAATAATGTTGAAGAATCTAAAATTTCTGTTTTTATTCACAGGTTTGAACTCTTCAAAATGAAGGAGAACGAAACCATAGCAGAAATGGTTACAAGATTCACCGACATTACAAATTCCTTATCATCCCTTGGAAAGGAATACACACAAGTTGAAAAGTCAGAAAGATTCTTCGTGCACTTACATCAGATTGGAAGAAGAAAACTACTGCAATAGAAGAAGTAAATGATTTCTCAATAATGTCATTAACAAATCTTATTGGTAATTTAATGACATATGAAGTACAACTTGAAGATCGAAAGAAGGATGAACAACAACTTCAATTCAAGAAGAAAGTACTTGGCTTCCATGCATCCTCAGATACGGACAATTCAGATGACGATGAAGAGGAGATGGCAATGCTCTCAAGAAAATTCAGAAAGTTCTTGAAGTAAGGTAAGCTTAATCCTACATGTTTTAATTGTAATAAAACAAGTCATATGAAGAAGGATTGCCCATTGCTTAAAAATAAAGACAAATTCAAGAGTTAAAGTTCAAAAGAAGAAAGATTATCAAGCATCATGGGAGAAAAGTGATTCATCTTCCTCAGATGAAGAAGCCACTGAACATGTAAATGTTTGCTTTATGGCTCAAGAAGAAGATGAGGTACAATATACTGAACTATTAAATGCATTTCATGAACTATATAATGATCTTAAGAATGAAAAGATGAAAAATAAAGTTTTATCAAAAGAAAATTTTGTTTATTTTTCTCAAATTTCTTCTGTAAATTCTCAAAAGGATGACTTTGAAAAAGTTATATCTTCATTGAAAAAGAATAATGAGAATTTCTTAAAAGAAAATGTTTTGCTTGACAGAGAAACTATGTCTTTGAATGAAAGAATTTCTGTTTTAGATAAAGACATGATAAGTTTCAAAGATAAATATGAAGAACTTTTGAATAAAGTGACAAAGTTTAATAAAGGAAAAGAAAATTTAAATGATATATTGTCATATCAAAAGGTTTCATATAATCATTTAGGACTTGAATTTTCAAAAGATAAGCATATTGGTCTTGGTTGTTTAAAAAATAATGTTGAAAGAACTACACATGTCTACAAAAAAAATAATGATAATTCTTTTGTTAAGAAGACCATTAAATCAAAGTATAAATATATATGGATTCCTAAAAATTTAAGTATTGTGGATAAAAATGCTTATATTGCATCATATATACATCATATATGTAATTCATGCAATTATGTTTATACTAACAGATGGAAACCAAAATCAAATTGGGTTTGGATTCCTAAAGGTTAATATTTTGATCGTGTTATGATTGGTGTCATTAACAATATTTTATCTTATAGGTACCATACAAAGAAAAGAGAATACCTGATGATATAAGTTATTTCTAACATTTGAAAATATATCATATGTATGCTATGATGCAGGGGGAGAACATTTGTTATATATATTTGTCATAACCTATTTTCTGCAGGGGGAGTTTCTCTAAGGGGGAGCTTGTGCATACACACATTGTCATCATCAAAAAGGGGGAGAATGTTGGAACTTATTTTGATGATAACAAATGTAATTTGTACTATTTTTGTGTATTTTTTAGATATTGTTTAAAGCCTTGATCACACACAAAATAGTCCTATTAGTAGACTTGACCCTTCTTATAGTCGACTAATATAATGTCTAGTCGACTTATCAAAGTCCTATAGTCAACTAAGTCCTCTCCAGAAAAGATATCAACTTTCTGTTTCTTGATTGTTAGCAGCATTAGTCGACTTGTCAACATTACTAGTCGATTAATACATGTTGTAGTCGACTTATAATTTCTGTTGGTCGACTAATAGTAGTTTTCAGAAACTTGCATATCTGTATCAGTCTTGATGTAGTCGACTTGCTTCTTTGACTAGTTGACTAACCCAGTCAAAAATGCCTATACTAGTCGACTTACTCCCTACCTTAGTCGACTTATAACAATTTCTTACTGTTAAATAGTTATTGATTTTCTGGTGTTTATCCAACGTTTTAATATTCAAATTTGTCCTGATAACTGTCCTAACTGACCATAGATTTCAGCTATAAATAGGGATGTTGCCCTAAGCAAAAAATACCAATTCATATTAGTTTTCTGTCCAAACTCTATTGAAATATTCTGTTTTCCAGAAAACTAGTTCCATTTTCTATTCTTCACACAAATTCTAATCTTCTAGTAAAGAATTCTGAGAGTCCACTTATAAGAGTTCTTGTTCACGATCACATACAAGTTCTCAAGGCTTATAAGTTATTTTGTAATCACTCAAAGAAAGGAGTTGTACAAAGTTATCTTCTTGGTGTTGAGAAGAGATGTACAAGGAAATTGTCATCTTGGTATAGAGAAGAGTTGTACGGATTTGGCAAAGGTTGTTTGTCAAGTGGTATACAAGGTGTTGATTTTGGGTGTACAAAATCAAGGATAAGGAAAATCTCAAGCAGGTTACTTGGAGACTGGATGCAGGTCAAGAGGACCGAACCAGGATAAAATCTCTTATGTTTGCGTTTGCATTTTCTGAGATTTATTTCCTTTCTTGCAAGTTATTTTATTTAACCCTAATATCTTTATTTGAATGTTAACGTAATTTTTAGATCCTACAGCTAATGCACAAGTAAACAATGTTATAATCTTATGATTTTTTTATCTACGCATTTTCCTCCTATGGCAATGGACGGCCAAATTAACATATTGCTTAGATCTACGTCTTTAGACATACAAATTCTCGATACGATCATTTCATCATGATCTAAACACTTTAAAACCCTCACACACCATTTTTTGTTAGATTTCAAATATTCTACACCGTTAAACAAACCAACTCACTATCTCGGCCGTCCATTTTGCGCCTACTTGATGAATGGGCAAAAAGTATTCAAAATACATGATTTTTGATTTTTAGTTACTTGAAATAATGTTCATCAACTTCAACAGAGTAGATCTTACACTCGGATTTCGTAGGGTTATATTTGAGTGGGAAAGATTCAGCCTCGAATCCTTCCTGAATGACACAAGCCATGTTTTAAATATCGGCCGATATGGCCGAGATATCGTCCGATGTCTCCTTTTTTGCCTGCTGCCGATACGATATGGGAAAATCGTTCACCATATCGTTTGCAGCAAAAAACGGCCGATATTTGAAATATCGGCCGATAAATTGCCCGATATTGGCCGATAATCATCTGATATATCATCCGATATGAAATAACTTATTCATTGCACAACTGCATGCAAATGTACATTATTTTTTACTGTCTCTGCAAGCATATTACATCATTTTTATTAAGTAGATGATATGTATGACTCTAAACTAACTCTTAATTATCAATATTTCATTATATATAGTGTCCAATATGAACGCCCGATATGTGCGCGTATCCCCGATATCTCCCCCGATATCTGATATCCGATATGAAAAAACCCCATCCGATACGATTCCAATATTTAGAACCTTGGACACAAGTCTATATATATATATATATATATATTATATATATATATATATATATATATATAGAGAGAGAGAGAGAGAGAGATAGACTTGTATCCTTTCAAAAGGATTTGATCCCGGATCCTTCCCACTCAAAATCAACCCTCCAACATTCGAATACAAGATCCACTCCGTTGAAGTTGATCTATACTATTTCAAGTATCTATAAACCAAAAATCAAGTGTTTTAAATACTTTTTGCCCATCCATCAAGCGACGCAAAATGGACGGCCGAAAGTAGTGAGTTGGTTAGATCTATGTCTTTAGACATACAAATTCTCGATCCGGCCATTTCATTATGATCTAAACATTTAAAAACCCCTATAAACTAATTTTTGTTAGATTTCAAATGTTCTACACCGTTAAACTAACCAACTCACTATTTAGGCCGTCCGTTTTTCCCCTACTTGATGGATGGGCAAAAAGTATTTAAAACACTTGATTTTTGGTTTATAGATACTTGAAATAGTATAGATCAACTTCAACGGAGTGGATCTTGTATTCAAATGTTGGAGGGTTGAATTTGAGTGGGAAGGATCCGGGATCAAATCCTTTTGAAAGGATACAAGTCTATATATATATATATATATATATATATATATATATATATATATATATATATATATATATATATATATATATCAGATCTTAGAGTTAGAAGATTATATAGAATCCTAAGGTTGATTGATTGCTTGGTCTGGAAAGGTATAAACCAAAATAAGAAAAAGAACCAATGTAAGCAGAAAAGATAACACGAAATTTAAAGTTTCTACTCATAATTGAAATCTCTAATAGCTTGATTTGAGGACATTTACATATTTTTTTATCCATCCGAACACTCAGCCAAAACATCATGAATTACTTTTTCAAAGTCGACTTGAAATGGCATACTTTGTGATTGTCTTCGACATTCAAAAGCAACCTTAAATTCTTCAATTTCCCAACCTACTACAAACAGACAAATTTTGAGCTTCAGATGTAAGCTACTTCAGTCCTCTTGATTATAGAACAGCAGGACTGGAAAAGGTTTGGGGCTTCATTAGTAATTTTAGATGATGAGTGGGGTCTGATTTTTTTTTCCATTTATTACGCCTAGTGTGCACTCTGCAACAATCTTATCTCTCATCTTTGATCCTTAAATTGCCAAGAACTCAAATAAACTTCACACTCCAGCCTGCCGCAAGAAGTAATTAGATATCCCTTTAGAATATTACTCTAGCCTCAAGTGCATTCAAGCTTGGTGAATATGCCACTTGCCGCACCAACAAAAGTTCTTATCCAATAACCAAATATCCTTTCAGCAATGAAACCTCTAGCTCAGAACACTCTTGACATCCTTCTCTTTTAAGAGCCGAACTCGGTAACTTCCCATAAATTCTCTCAAGTTAATATATATAGATCAAATGGAAGCTTCATTAATTCAAACTGCTTAGATCCACTTAACTAAGAAGACGCCTCCATAGAAGTCAACTTATTCTAGCAAAAGACGTCTTTCTACAAGAGTAGGTATTGGGACCACACATGTCCAGGAATTTCCAAATGAAGTGAAATTGTGGCCAACACAACTGCATCCATAGTCATGATTCATGACCATTTAACATATTTGTACAAGCATCGATGTGACATAGATGAGGATCTAAGGTATTTAGCATGGAATGAAACACTGATCACTATAAAATGCCAATAAGGTGAGAAACCAAAGGAAGACATGATTGATATTATAAACATTTAACTACACCTATTTTCTACATTCCTATTTTATACAACCTGACGCTGCATAAGAATACATCACCAAATAAACTGCGATTTACAAGTGGTTACCAAGCAGCTTATCTTCCTCTTCAGAACTGATAGTAATAGCTTGTTTGCTCAATATTTCATGTTCCCAATAAGTTGTTTCTTTCGTTTTGTCAGTGACGTGAAATTAACGGAGCTTTAATGGACCTGATTTCAACCAAAAACCATGGACAAAGAATGAAAACTAGTAAGCTATCACGTTTACCACTTAAATTGAGATTAATTGATAAATGGAAATGTCTTGGGGATTAAAAAATTTAATCAGTATAAATTCTTAAAGAAAAGGAACTGAGAATCTTCTTAATTACTTTATTGCTTTGGGAGCTAATAGACTTCAGAGAATAATCTTCTTCTCACTTTCTTCACTTTGCTTTAACTCTTACAAGAAACAATCCTCCCCAATCCTGCTTTTTTAGGCGTTCTTCCATTCCTTTCTGGAAGCAATAACAATACCTTCCATTAAGGCATAAACGCAAGAAGTGCTAGCAATTTGAACACGGGGCGACTACCAAAGCCACAAACACTTAGAAAAAGCAATTTTCTCTACTTAAAAATTGAAATTCAGTTTTTTAATTAGTGAAACTTTAGATGTGATATGTTAGTGACTGTTTGAGTAAATCACATGGTATTTATCTTATATTTGTTTGGGTTTGTTCAAATTTTAGTGCAAGATCTTGGTAGGTGAAATGAGATCTAAATCAGGTCCCAACATTTATGTGAGCCTTATAGAGCTGAGTCTGAGTCCTTAGCTGGTATCCAGAATCATATAGAAGCTTCAAAGGACTATCTTCATGAATACAACAGAAGAAAGAAAAGATGAAGCGAAATAAGAAAAGAAACAGGAGGAAAGAGGATTAATGGATGCTGAGCCAAATTTTCGAGCCATGTACCATCTTAGAGGCAATATTCTATGAGGGTATGCATTGGGTGGATGGTGAGAATCATTAGCCTACCTGATGAACAGCCGATGTAGGAGATCAAGGAGAAAAGGCAAGGCAACCAGCAAGCTGAAATAACTTAACATGTCGACAGCACCTTCATCAGGCATGTCGACAGGCTTTTCTCGGAAGTTTGAGTTTGTCATTTTTGACCTTGCCTGTAGACAACACCCTTCAGTTGTCGACAGACCTAGCGTATATCAGCATTTCTAAACATGTTTAGGATTTGGTTTAGTTTTGTTTTTGTTTCCTTATTTTCAAATCTTTCTTTATTTTTAATATAGTTCTATAGATAGAATAGGACTTGTTCTGAGCCGATAAAAGGCCGTAGAATCTCTTGTATTTGTACCTCGTTTTAAATATCGCCCGATTTGGCCGAAATATCGCCTGATATCTCCTTTTTTATCTGCTACCGATACGATATGGAAAAAGTGTTCGCCACATCATTTGCAGCAAAAACGGCTGATATTTGAAATATCGGCCAATTAATCGCCCGATATCGGGCAATAAATCGCCCAAAATATCGCTCGATATGAAATAACTTATTTATTGCATGATTGTGTGCAAATGTACATTATTTTTTACTATCTTTGCATGCATATTACATCATTTTTATGAGGTGGATGATATCTATGACACTAAACCAACTTTTAGTTATAAATATTTCATTACATATACTCATATAGTGTCTGATATGAACGCCCGATATGCGCGCATATCCCCGATATCCGATATGAAAATCCCTCATCCGAAATGATTCTGATATCTGATATTTAGAACCTTGTATTGTATCCACTTTTATCAATAAACTTCTGAGTTTTTTACTCATATTTGCTCGTGGATTCGAGTTTTTCTTTTTGCTGGTGGATTCGGGTCGTTTTTGCTCGTAAATTCGAGTAGTTACCCTACCTGGAGATCTTTTCATGGTTCGTCAGCTCTAGAATAAGATTTAGCCCGTGTCAATCCTCTTACTCACTTCCCTGTCTGCGTCAAGTGGTATCAGAGCTTCAGCAAACACTCCGACGATGGCCGAAGATGACGACGAGCAGTCCAGCCTCCCCACGAGAGTAGGCGCTGTTGAAGGGAGAATTGGCGCTCTTAAATCGACCATGTACAGTATGGTCCAAGAAATCAACAGGTTATCTCTCAAATTCGATGATTGAAGCCTAACCGATGGTGCGTACTGAAGTGGGCGTGAAAGTTCATCGAACAATCTACCTCCACCACCTCCACTACCATCAGATAATCCTCATCCACAACCTCCACCACAGTAATTTTCTTTCCAACGACCATCCACGCGTCAACAATCACGTCAACCATCACCACCACCAAGACGTTCTCTATGACAACTTCCTTATAAAGATCTTACCGACGAGGAAGAACTCATCAATACCTTCTATCCCAAAGATGATTTCAAAGATGAAGGTTATGATGGAAGGGTGGCCTATCGGCAAGGCCCTAGGCGGATGGCGAATCCTAATCCCAACATGGGAGAAGGATTTCCTTTTCCTAACCCAGATTAGGAGAAGAAGGGACCTAAGTCCTAACAAGTATCGGATGAAAATCGAGATTCCTTCTTTCAGTGGGAACCTTGACAACCTTGACATCGAGTCCATGGACTGGGTCTCTGAAGTAGAAAAGTTCTTTGATATGGTTTGTCCCTGAGGAAAAGTATGTCAAGTTCGTGGCGTACAAGCTCAAAGGAGGAGCGGCCGCATGGTGGGATCAATTGCAAATCACACAGAGGCGCCAAGACAAACCACCCGTGATGACATGGAGGCGCATGAAGCAACTTCTATAAGGTAGATTCCTTCACCCGACTATCAACAGATCCTCTAAAATCAATTTGAACAATGCAGGCAACGCACAAGGATTGTGGCAGCCTACACAGAGGAGTTCTACCGGCTCTCGTCGCGATGCAACCTATCCCTGACAGATGAGCAGTAGACCTCAAAGTACATCAATGGGTTAAAGTACTCCATCCGGGAGCGTGTGGCCATTCAAGACGTGTTCTCTGCCGATGAGGCCCAGAATAAAGCCATGAAGATTGAGAGGTTGCAAAACCGAGCCTTATCTTTCAAAGGCGCAGTAGAAAAGACATCTGGCGGCTCAAGAACTCACCAAGCCTCTATATCAAGCGAGCAACCTCCAGCCCACAAGGCAATTAACGCCCCTCTAGCAAACCCGACGACGGCAGCCGCCCCCACTACAAAGGCCAAGGAGAACGCATATGCCAAGCTCGGGGTTAGCAAGTGTTACAGGTATGGCAAACCTTAACACAGGTCCAATGAATGCCCAAAAAGGAGGCCTGTCAACATAACGGATTACGAGGACGAGGTGCCGATCAAGACTGAGCCTGAAGACTCTGACTTTATCGAAGAAGAAGAAGCAGCCATTTGCGTGATCTAGCGGTTGCTATGCAATCAAAAGAACCCTGACACCACACAAAAGCATCAGATTTTCTACTCAAGGTGTTCGGTAAAGAACAAGGGGTGCAATCTCATCATCGACAATGGTAGTTGTAAAAACATCGCCTCTACCACATTGGTGGACTATTTGAAGTTAGAGATGGAGCCACACCCCCATCCATACATTGGATGGATAAAGAAGGGCCCATGTATAAAGGTAACGAATCTTTGTCAAGTCTCTATTTCAATTGGTAAGTTTTATCAAGATTCAATTACATGTGATGTTGTTGATATTGATACATGTCACATACTATTGGGACGACCATAGCAACATGACGTCGATGCTTTAAAAAAATAAGTATCATAAATAAATACATATATTGATATCTATTTATATATATATTGACATATATATTGACATATATATATCAATAAATGAAAGAGTCCCTTTTTTCCAAAACACAGTTCAGGATAACCGTGACCGTACCGTGTACATTTAAATATTTTTGATGTCATTTTGAAATGTTCACTTCAACTATCACGAGGAAAGGTGCTTTCGAGCCTATTTGGACGGGGCCCTACGCTATGCGCTATATTTTTCTTTTGCACCGTAGTTTGCATCATTTGCTTGAGCACTCCCGGCTTTTTGGCTGAGCTGTATCTTGCTACTCTCAACCTTTCCTTTTGATCCTAAAGGGATTCCATCGCCTTAAGAAAAGATGATTCATCTAGCTCGATCCGACGTTCATTCGAACTGATCACATAGAAACTCGGTCTTTTACTGCCAAGTGGTGTCTAAATCTAGCTGCACCTATCGAAGAAGAAAACAGCCCCGTAGAAAGGACTGATGTGCATAATGGTGATGAATCCCAGGCAAACCCTACAGGAAAACCCTCTTCAGCTGACTTTAAAGTATTGAAGAAGGAAATGGCAGAACTCCCAGCAAATGATGCTCGGGAAATAATGGATTTTTGAGTTTTTGCCAATGGTTACTGGTCGAGCCACTGGAATGAAATGACGCCAGAATCTCTGGAGATCTTTCCTCTCTACTTACTCGGAAAAGGGTTTCCCTCTGTACAAGACTTTTTCGAATGGCGTAATTGTCCTACCTACAGCCCCCATCTTCATATTTATTAACATTCTTAATTAGTAATATTATTATTTTTATTCTTTATATGAGGATTGAAATAGCTAATAAGCCTATATACCCAAGCCAAGTCCTATAAACTCTATGCAAAAAGAAAAAAGGAAAATGAGCCCAAACCAAGCCCAGCCCATTCTCTCCCCTCCTATATAAATGTCTTCTTCCTCTCTCCGTTCTCTCTCCTAAACCCAAGCTGAAACCCTAACCGTACCTCTCGTTACCTCTCCACGCCCCGCGACCGCTGCCGCCACTTGCAGCACATGCACCACCCCCTTCTCCCTCCGCCTGCGTGACGCCGCCCATCTCTCCATCTTCTTCATCTCTCCTCCTCATCAAATCACCAACCGCCACCCTCCTTACCTCCCTGCAGCACCCCCATAACCACCACAGCGCCCCCCTCAACTTGCCTTCTTCTCTTTCCCGTGTGCACCACCCACAACCCCATAACCACCACCCTTCTCCAATACCCGACGTCTCACGCGCCAGCACCACCATGGCTACCTACAGCGCCGCCCGAGCCCAGCGTCTACTCCACCAAGATCGCGATCTCCTCCTCGCATACTAGCGGGACTCACCATCTCCGCACGCGAACCAGCACCACAACGCCAAGCTCCGTCACCGCTCTCTTCTCCACATATACGCGAGCACCACCAACTCCTCCGACATCTCCTTCCTCTCACAGTCGATCCCTAGCCAGCCCTAACAAATCTCCATTTGTCTCTCTCTCCTTCGTTCTCATGTTGTTGCAACCCTCTCTACCGCTGCCACTCGCGCGCCGCGTGCGCCACCGACCTAATGCCCTCGTCGGCTTCGCTAACTACCTCGTGACCACTTCCTCTTCTCCCCCATTGCACCACTGTTCGCGTGCAGCAGCACCTCCGTCCCACTCTCTCTTTGTATCTCTTTCTCTTTGTCTCTTTACGTATCCCTCTCTCTCTCCCTCTCTCTCTATCTCTCCCTCTCTTACTACATCCACAACCACATGCAAACCCGACCCAATTTAGATTCAAACTTGTTACCCCTTCAACCACAACCCAAAACCAATAGAAACCTGACCCGTTCTGACTCCAGACCTATTACCTTTTGAGTTTGGTTTTTGGGTGTTTTCTCCGTTGTTCAGAGCCCGAATCGAAATGTTTTCGTAGCATTAGAACAGTGAAAGCCAAAGCTACATGTCTGCGACAAAACTCTGTGAGTGTTTTAACTCTTTTTAACTAAATTACGTTTTATTTTGAGTGTTTTCATTTTAAAATAAATTATATTTTATTATTGATAATCTATTTATTTAGCAAACAATTGTTTATTGTTAATTACTGAATTGTTTATAGAATTGTAACCTGATTTTGATTTAAAACTCCGTGAGTGTTCATTTTATTTGTGCATTTTATTATTATTTAATTTTGTCATGAGTGTTTATTTTCTTTATGCTGTTATTTATTTATTTTGTTAGTGAGTGTTCTATTTAATTCTAATTAAATAATTATGTTTTATTGTTATTAATGAAATCATCTCATCTATTTATTTCAGGAGATTATTTGTTTTGATTTTATACATTTGGGTGTTTTGAGTTATTTTGATATGTTGTGTGTGATAATTGATCCATCAGATTTATTGTGTTTGACAGCAAGTGATGAATCCTATTTGTTTATTGATGATTCAAATAGAAAAGCTGAAGTCAGCATTCTATTATTATAGTTAAAAGTCAAATTTGAGACAACTTTTAAGCGATGGTTTTAAATGCAACGATAGATGAATCTGGGCCAATGATTTGGCCTAGTTGCGGGTCCGGAACTTGAAAACTATTTTGCATTGAAAGAATAGAGTGACCTTGGATTACTGAACTACTTTTAAGTTCCAAAAATTGATCTATGTAGGTCTAATAGAGCTAAAATTGATGATAAATTGGAGAAAATGTGGATTTACTCTTTGAATGGATTTTAACTAGTTCTATTTAGTGACTCATATGTTGGTATTTCTGTAGAGTATGGATCAATAACCGAACTTGCGAAATAATACTTGATATTTTCTGTGATTGCATTGAGATTATATATTAAAAGATCTGTTATTGTTGTATTATTATACAAATGGAAGTGGTCTTGATTAAATTCTCAATAAGACTGACAATAGTTGGATTCTGATTTTACGTGTGAATATCTTATCTTTAATTTCGATGCGTACTATGAGACTGATTTGGACTATTATAAGCAAGGATTTTCAGATTCACTCACTAAGCAGTTTGTCTAAGCATTGATAAGCTTGTTGATGGTGACTTCGAAGCTTGAACCATGCACACTAGTCTTCCAAGGAAAGGACTCTTCTTTCCATTAGATGATGGTGACTTCGAAGCTGAATTGGTACCACATCCTACCTCCCTGTAATAGTATCTTGACGAGATTGTTGTACTACATCTGGTTCTTACTCTGAAACTGGCGGTGAGGATCCCTCTGGGTTCCAAGATGAACAGAGCAAATTGAAGAGATGATAAGAGGCCCAATAGTTTTACAAGCATGTCGCTAACCAATCTTCATGATTGTTTACAATAATCCATCTTTTAAAGAGGCTATCACAATGTGATGACTATAACAACGCTCGACACATGATACCACAAGCTTGCTTTAAAAGTATTAAAGACGTCACTGCAACATAACTCCGAAGTTGAGGTAAAGGTTGAAGTATTTATATTTTAACATGCCCCGCAGGTGAACGCCTTTTTATGGGCTGAAACCTGGGTTTTATGCGCTAGCGGTATTTTTAACTTTGCTTTTTAAATGCGCTCCCAGTGGGATTTGAACCTGGATTACTCTAATACCATATTAAAATTCCTGCCACTGCACCATAACTCCAAAGTTGAGGTGAGGATTGAGGTATTTATATTTTAACAAAAAGGAAATTAAAAACAAAAGAAAAAACAGATAATATTCTGTGCAATTAATCAAATCTCCCAGAATTTATGCACAGAAACGAAGAGGAATCCAATGTATATGTGAAAACATTAACCTTTAACCAGTTTATAAGAATTTCTAAATCATTCTTTAGAAAGGCTAAAACCTTTTATAACCTTACATAACTTGATCACTGAGAAATTAAGGCCTTTTAGTAGGAAAGAATCCCAATAAAAAATTTGCCTTATATTTAGGTAACCTAACTTGAGGCTTTAGAAATCTAATCCTAAAATTTAGGAAGTAAAAGATTTATTCCATCTTAGGCTTACAAAGAAGCTCATACAGTAGTCCCTTTTAGATTTTTTTTATTTCTTCTCCTTTTATTTGTTCCTTTGCGATTTTTCCAAATATATACACTTTTCATAAGTCATTCTACATATATCTATATGGATCAGAAGATCAATGCAATCCAAAATTCTAGAAAGTACAAGAAATCCTGCCAACTTGTGTGGAGGTGTGTAGGTGGGTGTGCGAGTGGGTGTAGACTGAATTTCAAGATGAGACCAGAACCATTTGAAGGATTGTCTCCAAACTTTGATAAACTTGAAACAAGTCCAATCTGTCCAGGTGAACTGAAATCCAAATTGAAGTCTAATTAAGTCATGTTTTTAAGTTTGAATTTTAGGAGACCTGTTAAGATATTTTGGTAAATATGTTGAAATCTTTTATTAATGTAATTTCATTAGGCTTAGGAGTCCTTGCCTAATAGGAAAAGAAGAGAATATCCATCCCTATAAATTGAGAAGACCTCTTAATTGTAAGATCAATCCAAGATCAGTCCATAAAGTACTCCCTCAAGAAAATCCATCAAACCCGAGAGTATGAAAATCCCTTCGCTATGCAAAACCCCAAGTAAATTCTAGGAGCCCAAAATCCTATAGAGATCAAGAGAATGAGCTTTGTACCTTTTGGAAAGAGAGTGAGAAACAGGGCACAAAGAAGAATACATCTCCCACTTGCTATAATTGTCGAAAAAAATATATGGATGGAAAGGTTCAATGAAACAAATCGAGAAATAGGCTCTTATAAAATCCTTTTTCGCACTTTGTATCTACAATTGAGTAGATTGGAGCAGGGAAACCTGCCTCTCTTACTTTGGATCAGCAAATGAGAAGTTAGAGAAGAAAATGGAATTATAGCAAAGAGTAAGTTCGTATGTTATGCATCCAATAATCATTTCAGTGAATGCTGCAAAATACAGATAATGCAGTGACATAACATATTACAACAACAAAATATTGTTTCTAATCAGTTAAAAGAAAGAAGAAAGAATACCTTATTTTGAATTCCAGTAGGTAGCTCATTGCCCATTTCATCTTCTTCTGAGTCATCTATCTCCTCACGTTCAAACTCTACTGGTTCAATCTCTTCTTCAGAATCACTCAACTCTTCCTGTTCCATCACTATGCCAGGGAGAGAATCATCATGCAGATCTCCTGTGCATTTGTATTCACTGCTGTTGCTTGGAGGTACAAATTGCAACGATAATTGGCTAGTGGTCGAAACCTCTGGAAATCTGCCACTATGGTTAAGAAAAGATGCATCGCCATGCAAATTGTTTCCTACCATCCTGTGCTCCAATACAGTTCGGGTTTCCTTAACATTATGCAATTCTCTGCCTGGTGTTCTTTCCTTGTCTGGGGCAGAACACAAGCGAATGTCCAAGTCAAGGTTATTTACCTTTTCATTATGGGTTAGAGATGCTGTACTGGTTACCACCTGATTATCACCAAGCATAGGTATTCTTGATATGCAATCAGATTGGTCAAAGAATTTATTAGAATTGACCTGTGAATCTCTTAAATCTCCTGATAGCTGATAAAGTGATGCTCTCGGGGCAGAATCACCATTTTCACTATCGGCTCTTTGCAAGAGGGGATGGAAGTCAATTGTACACAAATCTGAGGGTGATTTTTCAGGTTGTTCAGTTATATTTCTAGAAAAATCTGGTCTCACAGAACTATGACGTCTAGGGAGATTGGGATCAGCCTGAAGTGGATTCCTTTGGAAAGATTTCTGAATGGTTGAACCAGTACCATGAAAATTAATTGAAAAATATGATGAAAGTTGACTTTCAGGGGCCTGGAACAGTAAAGGATGCATTCGAAGATCAGATTCAGAGGTATTCTCTTCTGCCCCAAATTGACTTGCACAAGTACCACCATCATGCTGCCGGCTAGTATCTAGACCATCATCACAAATTTTGTTTAATTGTTCACCAGGATTTAATATGCCACTTCCTACTCTGGCAGAATGAGAAAATCTTGGAACATTGTCTTTTACTGCAGTATCACTAGATGCAGGAGCCAATAACTCTGAGTGGTAATTCTTGAAAGCTGACTGAGAAATCACACGAACAGATGGAGGTAGGTTGACCGGAGGTAAATCAGGTGCCAACTTGACTACTCTGGAACCTTTACTTTTATGTGTTTGGCAAGGCTGTGAGACCAGTTGACTATTAGAGGCCCTTGAAATTGAATTGTAAGGGAGTTGCTTGGAAGGTGCACTATTTATAATCTGAGAATAATGAGGTGGAGGATGCAAAAGAGAAGAGTTCTGAAACCTGTGGCCACTTTCCTGCCGGATATCTCCACTTCCATTTGCAGTAGAAGTACAAGTTTCTCTGATACAAGTACTACCGTTGTGTGGCATTATGTTTACTGATTGCATGTTACTTCTGCCTATACTTAGAATAGGAGCATCAGAGGACACGTGTCTGGAACTTCTAGGCTCTGAGTCTGCCAAGAATGCTTCATGAACATAAGCTTCCTCCTCACCATCCGCATCTCCTGCACTGTTGTCTCCTCCATTATCAACCTGCTAGTCATGCGATCATAAACAATGCCACGTCATCAGAAAGAATCAAAAATTTTTTAGTTACTTTTTTATTGACTAAACAATACTAACCTCATTATCAGATGATGTTTGGCAGTCATCCACTGAAGCTTTCATTTTTCTTCTTTTTGCGTCATACAATCTCCGTTTCTCTTTCATGGCTTCACTTTTCTTATAAGATTTCTGAGTTCCAGTAGCAATACGCCACAGCCGAGGTAACAAGGAAGGATCTCTGTGTGGAACAATAAATTTCCAAACTGACAACCAATCATTTTTGAAGAGTTTAATTCCCTGGTTTAACAGAAAAGATGATTAAGTTATGATAAAATGAATCTAGCCATCTAGAACATTATTGGAGGAAATTAACCAAACTAAACTACCTCGTAGATGTGTGCCTTTTCATCTGTAGTCAATGGAGAGGTCTTCATACGGCGTACTGCCTGCATGACGTTAATGCAGCAGTGCATCTCTTAACACTTGTACTATAATCAAGCATCATTGACTAATTAAAGTATAGACATGGTATAAACTAAATGATAGATGGCCATATCAATTGTGAAGCTAAACCAGAAAACCAAGTTATATGGGGAACGCCTATCTTTTTCCAAAAGTATCACAACGAAGATCTGAAATATCAAATAGTTCATATCTAAAAATGCATCAAGCATATGCAAATATATTCTTGAATCTAAAACATACCATAATTACAAGTAAATAGCTCAAGATATATGTGTTCACAATCTATCATATAAATCATAAACTGAGGACCTAACTTTCTTATGTACAATCACATAAAGCTCATTTACCTAACAATGCAATTTCCAACCTCTATGATGATCACCATCAATATTCATCACCAGCTCCCAAAATCCTCATCAAACCAGATTGCAAAATCACATTCCCACTAAATTTTCCCTTCTATATGAGAAAAACACCATGTTTTTGCTTCTGAAAATTCATGATGCGGTAGGAGATCAATTGGAGATCATTTCAAACTTTCATTTGCGACTCAACACATCAAGACCTCTGCATTGTTTCATCCCTAACTAATTCAACAGAACCACAAATTTTATAAAATTTGGTTAGGGTTATTTGAGTGCTTAGTTATTTTAAATATTTAGTAAAACTTCTAGTATTTTTAAATAGTTGGTATATTTTTTGTACCCTTAATGACAAAGGAAAATATTTTTAGAAATATAAATCATAAACTGAGGACCTAACTTTCTTGCGTACAATCACATAAAGCCCATTCACCTAAAAATGCAATTTCCAACCTCTATGTTGATCACCATCAAATATTCATCACCAGCTCCCAAAATTCTCATCAAACCAGAATGCAAAATCACATTCCCACTAAATTTCCCCTTCTATATGAGAAAAGAACCAAATTTAGTTTCTGCTTCTGAAAATTCATGATGCGGTAGGACATCAATTGGAGATCATTTCAAACTTTCATTTGCGACCCAACATATCAAGACCTCTGCATCGTTTCATCCCTACTGATTCAACAGAACCACAAATTTTATAAATTTTGGTTAGGATTATTTGAGTGCTTAGTTAGTTATTTTAAATATTTAGTAAAGCTTCTGGTATCTTTTAAATATTTGGTATATCTTTTGTACCCTTAATGACAAAGGAAAATATTTTTAGAATTATCAGGCAATTAGTTCTTTTGGGAAACAAATCTTTATGATTTATTTATGATTCTCTTATTTCCTAATTTTTTAGATCAGTTTTTTAGGCAACAAATCTTTAAGGGTTATCTAGTTTTATCTAGTTGATGAGACTTCAAGAAAGGATTTATTATATAAAAAAAATGCTTAGTCTTCAACTCTCCATGTAAGGGGTGGCAATGAAAATGATGAGTTTATACTAATGAAAATTGTTTCTTTTGTGTGATGGAGAGTTTCTTAAGTTGATAGTATGTGGGCACATTTATCTTGGTTTCTTATTTTCCTTTGTTTGCTTCCACTCGCTTCCTCTATACCCCATCCCCCATTTGTTAGTATCAAAGTTCATTGTGAAATTGTTACCAAATTGATTCAATGGCAGCCTACAACAAATCAAACAATATCGATATCAACTAGTGATGCATGTCACTTCATCCAGGCATGTATTAGCACTCTCAGAGAGGATTTACAACTGCAACAAAAAAACTTGATAAAGGATGCCACTTCACCACCTTTGTTGCCATCATGACTGAAAACCATGGTCCAAAATATTGGCCAATTCTGATGTGAATCGGCCAAAATGATCGGAATCGGCCAACAATATGGATTCGGAGCCAATAAATCGGAACCACTTGGATCGGTTCAGAATCACCAATACGGGAATAATATTTGCCGGTATAGGACTGTATCGGCCAATACGAACCCTACACACGGCCTATACGAGGCTAATACGTGATCAATACACGGTGTGTGCTGGTGAGAGAGACATTGAGGGGGGTGGAGGCGAGAGAGAGAGAGAGAGAGAGAGGAGGGGGGAGAGAGAGAGAGAGAGAGGAGGGGGGAGAGAGAGAGAGATCAGATCGGGTATAGAGAGGCGCGTGAAAAAAGAAAGATCATGCAAAGAGAGATCGGGGAGAGAGAGCGAGAGAGAGAGAAAACAAGGAGAGCGATTAGAAAGGGAACATGGAGAGAGGGGGGCACAGCGAGAGAGGGCGAACGAAGAGGGAGATCGGTGCTAGTTGAGTTTGTTTGGTTCAGATCTCATTAGATTAAGGTTTTTTATATATTAGTTTCAGGTTTTTAGTTGAGTCAGCCAACCCGATAACTTTCAATATAGCCCTTGCAAATTCATATTTAATACTAAATAACCCAATAAAATTATAAGTTAGCTATGCATATTCAATTTACTAGTTTTTTTTTGTATAGATTGTAATAAATATCTCAATTATTCTAAAAGAATAAGTCAAAATGGTACTAATTATCTAAACAATTTCTTAAACAATTTTAATTATTTTTAACTTTCTTTTGGCCAAGACCAATATCAATGAACTGGCTCATGTGACTGATATAGCCAATTCCGATACCAAAAAATTGGGTACAGATCCTCATCCAATTCGAGATTTCAAACTATGTTGAAAAATGAAAACATCACCACTACAACTATCCAAAGAGTTTGAGCAACCCTACCTGACATCTCACCACCTACTTCATTGCTCCCCACAACACAAGCATCGTCGACGTCATCATCCCTACCAACTTCAAGCTTTTTGCTACCAAACCTTTTGTTAACAAAATCACCAACTTCAAAGACTGTATCAAAGATTGAAATCATCATTTTGTCCATCAAAAAGTGTCAAAGTTAACTTAGCCTCTTTCCTCACAAAAACCAATATCACTACCTTCCACAACTTGTTCCATAAAATATCATTATGTAAGTTGAGAGTACCATCAAAAAGTCATCAAACCATTTGCTTGAGTCATTGTTTTTACTTGTAAAGCCCATTTCCTTGTCCACATCAGTCAAAGAAGTCCTCAAGAGTGATTGAATCAAGTGTGTAATCTCGGAACACGTGTCCTCTGCTGAAAACCAAATTTCTTAGCTTCTTTGGGTCCTCCTCTTCAAAGCTTGAAGATCCCTCTTTCTATTCGAGACTTTGTCAAGTTTTAAGAGAGGACATCTCATGCGATACAAGTTCAATTGGAGATCATTTCCATTTTTGTTCAAGACTCAATACATTTATGGCTCTGCACGTATTCAATCCTATCGATTCAACATAGTAACAAGTGTGGTTAGAATTAGTTAGGAATATTTGAGTGGGTGGTTAGTTATATTAAAAACTTAGTAAATATTTGGTATCTTTTAAATATTTGGCATGTTTTTGTACCCTTAATAATAAAGGGAAATATTTTTAGATTTATCTAGGCATTAATTCTTTTAGGAAACAAATCATTATAGATTTATTTAGGATTTACTTAAGATTCTTTTATTCCCTAATTTTTAGGATTGATTTCTAAGGCAACAAATATCTATGGATTTATTTAGGTTCTTAGGCTTCAAGAAAATATATTAAAGAAACAATTAGCCTTTTCATGTAATAAATAAAGGGTTGAGATGAAAATGATTTGTTCATGCCAAAGAAAAGTATTCTCTTTTTGTGATGAAAAGTTTCTTGAGTTAATGGTGTGAGGCCATCATGGTGAGACCACCCGTAGCATGAAGCCACATTTGTCCTTGTTTCTCCACTTTTTTTTTGTTTGCTTCTGCTTACTTCGGCTATACCCCATCACATCCTGACTCAAAACATCCTCTATAGGCTACTTATTATTAGACAAATATTGCAATTAAACTTCATGTAGTCAGAGCAATATTTAGAGCTAATATGAAATCTCTCACTACTAAGATTATTGTTTATCTTCTATCATCTAAATAATATGAAACAAGGGACTCTCCAGCTCCAAAAGATCAAACATCATTTACACTACAAGGGCCAACTTGGTTGCGACAAAAATTGATTTTCTGTTGATTTTGACTTTCTTAAGAATAGAGGGCAATTCAAAAGAAGTAAAGCTCCTACAGCCATAATATCCACTTAAAACAACAGATTAAAAGTGAATTCGTTAAAATACAGCAGAAGCGCAAAGGATAATGAGCTTCCTCTAAGCGCACATAGTAGTCCCACACAGAAATTCATATCCCACTGCGGACAATTGTTCTAACTTACTGGTAAGAGATCTCACAACACACAAACTGAGAAAATATAATGACCTCGGTTATGATCAATAGTTCACACAATAAGCTAGGCAGAAAATTTGGGCACTCACAAGAAATATCCAAGAATTATAATTTCTAATATGCAGCAAGAAGCACTTTATTTAAATAGCATAAGAGGCCATTTACACCAGTGTTGTTCTTAATGTCTTGTTCTTCCATCATTAGTCGATAAAAGAATAGTGTGATTTTTAGGTTGCCAGTGGGCAGAACAAAACTCCGTTGGATCTCGATGAAATGATACTTAAAGAATACATGTTTTGGCACCCCCCCCCCCCCCATCTAGCAACATGTTCTATCAATGTCACATTGTCACTAGGTGTCCTCAAAGCACATGTTGCACGACTATATTCTAGTGTAGTGACAAGTGAGCAAGGGTGTGCTATGGAAATAGTCACATCATGCCACACAACAGATTTTCTAACAACTACATATGAGTTGGGGGTTTATAGGAAATGCCGCTAAGAAGCTTGCAGAGAGCAGAATTACATTAACTAATTGGAATTTGAACACTTTCAGAAAAGTGGATTGGATTGGTGTTAGAAGAAAGGTAGTGAAATTCGTTCGCACGAAACTTAATGAACAGGTAGAATCTCAAGGGACTTGAGAATACATGAAACAAACTTTTGTATACATGAAAAGTTAAACACAGAAACAGGATGGGGACACCAGTAGGTAAAATAATCAAAGAGAAATTCTACGTGTAAAAGTGGAGTAAGAATAAGAGGAATAGAGCTTGTATTAGGAGAAAGTTTTAATCTGTTTTTAGTGCTTATGCACAAAGAGGATTAGACTGAAATGCTGAAAAGTTTTGAAGCATATGGATGAATATTCATTCAAGGAATATCAGGAAAGGAGAAATTATCTATAAGAGGAGATCTAAATGGTTACATTGGTAAAGGTAGCAATGGATACGGGAAGGCACAGAATGTCATGGATAAAGACCACAGAATGAATGGGAAATATCATCTTGGATTTTGTATGTCACATAACTTTGTATTGAGAAAACATGTTTTAATAAAAAAAGCAGAAACAAACATTTAGTATCTTTTAAAAGTAGGTCAGCCGCATAGATTTCTACATTAAAGAATTTTACCTTAACTAAGAGGATAGATAGATTAGTGTCCAAAGATCTGAAAGTTATACTCCGCATAAAGCTCAAACAAGCATCATTTTTTGATGTTTCTACATAAGAAGTGGAAGAGAAGTAGAATGAATAAGAGACCAATGACCAGATGGTGGAGCTTTAAAGTTGAGATTGTAATACTTTTAAGGACAGAGCGATGTGAGAAGATAGTTGGAAATAGATTAGAACATTAACACTATGGAAAATTATATAAGTATCAAGAAAGTAGCAAAAGAAGTCCTTGGATAGTTGGAGAATCTGAATTCAGTGGATTGCTAACAAATGAGAAAGTAGCAAAAGAAGTCCTTAATATTTTTAAGGACAGAGTGATGTGAGAAGGAAGTTGGAAATAGATTAGAACGTTAACACTATGGAAAATTATATAAGTAGCAAAAGAAGTCCTTGGATAGATGGAGAATCTGAATTCAGTGGATTGCTAACAAATGAGATTGGTGGAGGAACGAGAAAATCCAAAGGTTAAACATAAAGGAAAACTTGAAAAATATAATTTAGTAAAATGGGGAGCTACTAAGGAGAGTGAAAATTAAGCTTTTTAGGATGATAAAAGAATAACAGAAAGCTAGGGAATGACCTATCATTGGGAGTGAAGATGGGATAGTAGTTGAAGGGGCAGCAAAAGGCTAGGGATAGGCCTTAATAATAGTTGAGGTAAAAGAAAAGCATAATACTATCTTCACAGAGGCGATGACCCATAAAAAGAAGATAAATGGGGAAAAAAGATTCATACAGACAACCTCAAGAATTATGCTCAACATAGCTGCCTTGTCGTTCTTGTTGCCATCGTTTTTGCTGCTGTTGATGGGGCTGATTGAAATGAATTATTGCTGCTAGGATATTCAGGAAAGAAGCACATAAAAAGACTGAGAATTGTATTAAGCACAAAACAAAGTACTTGCTGCTATGATAGTAACTCAATGACAATGTGGAGCTAATTATCTACAGTAATGTGTTAATGTCAAACTCCGAACAAGAACTTTCCCGAGGGTTGCCCATCCTAAAATTGCTTTCGCCCAAGCATGCGTAACTATCAAAATTCCGGATGTTCCTTCATTGAAAATTTAGACAAGTAATTCTTGAGTTCATCAGAAATATTCTATACCAAAGAACCTACAATATGAGACTATTCACTTCAAGCTATGACATACTTCTCCACTTAGGATATAGTGTCCTCAATATACTATCACTGAACTAAGCGATGTGGGTTCTCGAGGTGGTTACAAAGATTGAAGAGGCGGTCCTTGTGCGGCACACTGACATAGCACTTTGCTCTGTGTAACACTTAGTTCCACATGCTTCCATCTCGTGTTAGCTCTCATACTATTTTTCACGCCTGGAGCAAGTACCTTCAATATGTCCACCCATCCTGAAATTGTTCCCTCTCAAACAAACTTAACTATAGAATCTTTCCATGAATCTTCCCTAAAAAATGCTAGCTAATTCTTGAATTTGTAGGAATTATTTACAAAAGAACCTTCTAGCTCATGTTTCAGGTAAATAATTAAAAGAATTCGTTCACTCCCCTGAAAGAGAAGTATAAACTATATAACCTGCTCCAGGTGGCTTTGAAAAATAAGTAGCACAATTAGTATAAAAAAATGGAGATTACAAAAATGGCTGATTGGCCAGTATTCCATTAAGTTATAGAACAGAATGCTTACTTTAATAGGATTTTCAGGTGCTTTGGACGAGCTGCGGTTTTTCTGCCTAACAAAAATCTACAACAAAGAAGGAAGATGTTGAAGCATCAAATTAGTATACATAATGCTCGGTACATCAAAATAAACAAGCATCCAATAAAAAAGTAATAAAAGCATACAGTACTAACAAAATTTGTACAAATTTCCATCAAATTTAGAGCAAGACGCTACAACATGATTTCTCCAATTTTATGCAAAAACCGACATGATAAATTGCAAATATAAAATATAGAAAATTTATGAACAAAATCTCTAAGTATGCGTCCTTATTATGTCATCTAAACAATGTTATCTTTTATGCACTGAATAGCTAATGACATTGGAGTCCTCAAAAGCACTCAGATAAACCAGAAAGTAATCCTCTTCTCGGAACAAAGACCAAAGCCAGGACTTAAATCTAGGACTTCCCATAACCCAACCCCCCCCCCCACCCAAACAAAAAAAAAAAACACACACACACACCCAAGAAAAAAGAAGAGAAGGTAATTTCCTCCTATAAGCTCTAATATATTAACTTGAATGAATTAACTTGTTATTATGATGTCCAACAGGAGCTAATTTTCAGAAGAGTTCAGTGGGGAGAAAGAATTCATGTTGCAATAATATAAAATAGGATAGAATTGACAATTAAAGATAGCCCCTTTTTTCCTACCCCTGAATCTTGGTATGATATACTTGTCGCTGAAGGACAGCAAGTAATGGAGCACTGTTCCTTGTGGAATTTCAACTTTACAAAATTGTATTTCAGATGATCTTCTTGAGACTTTAACTTCTAAAAAGAAAAGATTATAAGTTATGTTTATAATTGAGTTCATCCAATTAGGATTTATCTACAATTTTGTTTCTTAGGCATTAAGCAAGCCTTTTATATAAAATAATATCTTTCTTCTTGAAAAGGGATGGTGATTTGATAACAATATTCAAGTACGTTTTCAAGGGACTTCTCTTCTTCAACAACCATAATTGGTGATGGTTAAGTGTCAAAGCCTAATTAAGTGTGAAGCTTTGCCCACTTTGAAGACAACATGGTTGTGTGAAGGCTATGATACTATCGTTCTTTGTCTTGCAAAACCTTAGATTTAAAAAAGCCCTAACCGCCAACTCAAAGCCTAATTCACACCAAATCTCTCATTATTTTGGCAATAGAGCAAAGAGAACCACCCCTAGATTTCAAATCCAACAGCAAGATAAGCAAAAGCCTTACTTTTCCATGGGGATTGTTTCTTATGAAGATTACTACATCTACTGACAAGCCCCATTGAAACTTTATATATCTGTGTGTGTGTGTGTGTGTGTGTTGTGTGTGTGTGTGTTGTGTGTGTGTGTATGTACATATGTGTACATATGTATGTACCTGTGTACATATATATGTATGTACCTGTGTACCTACATATACATACATATGTACATACACACACACACACACACACACACACACACACACACACACACACACATATATATATATATATATGCATGTATATATATGTGTGTGTGTGTGTGTATATATATATATATATATATATATATATATATATATATATATATATATGCATGTATATATATGTGTGTGTGTGTGTGTGTATATATATATATATATATATATATATATGCATGTATATATATGTGTATATATATATATATGTGTATATATATATATGTGTGTGTGTGTGTGTGTGTGTATATGTATGTATGTATGTATGTATGTATGTCTGTATGATTGAAGGTATCATCTTAAGGAGCTTCTTTTCACATTGATTTGGCGAACAAGAAAATGTATATATATCAAAAATAATATAGGTCCCTAATTTGTTGAGGAATTGCTTGTGTGAGATTGGTAGATCATCTCTGACGAGGATATCTCCCTCCTCATTACTAGTCACTGTTAATTCTGTCATTATGACCATTGTTGCCATTATTGAAGTCTCACTCGCCAATGTTGACATTGATTCCATCTCCATGTTGCTTACAAACCCATCACTTTCACATCCTAAGCTTTTTACCCAATTATCGCTCCAGCTATCTTTGTGATCTCATCATAACCAATTATAGTACTCAAATTGCAACCAAGTCATCTTTTCTCCCAAAATAATCATTATTGCGGTATTTGCTGCTTGGGACCATAAACAATTTGTTGGTGACATTGATGCCAAAATTAGTTATACCTTTCGTTGTAGCCTAACTCCCCTTAGCTGCTTGAAGCAATTGTTCCTTCATTAACAATATTTAGCCATCTTCTCCACTACCAAACCCATTCTTGATGCTAACAAACCTCAATTATGTGTATCAACAGAAAGAAGCTTGTGGTTGCCTTATGCTTCAAAACAATCATTGATGTTTGCAACAAAATCCTAGTTAAAATCAGCACATAGCAATGATTAGTCTTCATTTTTTTTCCGCCACTACAAAGTAAAAATTTAGTGCTTAAGTTTTCTCCTTTGCTCAACCTGAAAAATGTGAGAGTGGATTATGTAGAGTGTAATCTGCAATGGTGTGCCTCTTTGATTGCAATAAAATTTCATGTCTTCTTTCATGACCTTCTCTCAGGTTCGAAGATACCTTTTCCTTTCAACAAGGAATTCTAATCATAAGCGGGGTATTAAATGCAGTACAAGTTTAATTAAGCTGGTTGAAACTACAAGAGACGTAGTCTATCTCACCACTACTTAATTCATTACAAGAATTTATCTTGATCATTATTTATAAAATTAGAAGCCTTACTACTACAACATTGACATTGATAAGTGTAGTGATGGTACTTGTAACAACCACTGTAGCAAATTTGGTTAGGAACGTTTAGTTGTTAGTAGTTATGTTTTAAATATTTATAAATCTTTGCTGATCTACTGTTCCGTGAACTTTTGTAAAGTCAATTCTTTTGGATTTCATTAAGATTTAATTCTAGGTATTAAGAGAGCCTTTTATAGAATAAAATATATCTCCTTTTTTTCCAAAAGAAGGGTTCTGGCATAAAATAAGATTTCAACTTTTTTTGAGAATTCCTCTTATCTTTAATAACCAGTGGTGACTGTTGCATCTTAAAACCCTAATGTTATTTGTGAAGATGTTGCCAGATGTGAAGCTGACACAACAGTGTGAAGCATTTGATCCTATCTTTTTTCACTTGCTAAATCTAAAAGAATGGCCACCTCTCCTACCTAATGCTAGTTTCCACCAAACCCGCGTATCATGGTGGTGATGAAAATAATGGCAGCAGCGGTGAAAAGAGAATTATCAGTGCCAAAGATGAAGCCTTATATGCGACCAAACTCAACAAAACCTGTAATTCTTCATCTATCAAAAAATGGATTCTCCAGTAATTTAGGTTGATATAAAAAATTTCTTCACTCGTAAAATCAAAATAAGAAAACAACTTTTCAAATGACACTCCTGATCACCATACTTTATAAATCCTTGAAACCTTGAAACATCAGCAAATCTCCATACATATCATATTTCAATTGCAATGGATTTTCTAGAAGTCAATATAGCAATCTTTGTAAGAAACAAACCCCATTGTTGATGGATTCGAATTCTTGGTGAATCCCATTTGCTTTGATACCAAATAACGACGGGCGAATTTTAATTTAACGAGAATTAGGGAGGGTGGAAGAGGTGCCGTTAGGGTTTTCTTTATGGATATTTTGCTAGAAAAGAATGTAAAATCTATCGGCTTAACATTAGTTTCACTAAACTTTAGTTTCATGCCCAACAATCACCAATCATCAGCTACTGAAGAAGAGGAATCCCTTGAAGAAAACTCAAATTTTATTATTAAAGCACCATCCTCTCGAGAAATAACATATTATTTTATATAAAAGGCTTGTTTAGCCTAAGAAACTAAATCCTAGATAAATCCGAAAAAAGATTTGCCTTCATGAAACAGGCTTACAAAAGGTTTACTTAAATATTTAAAAGATAACAAAAAGATGCACTAAATATTTAAAAGGTAACTACAAAAAACTAAAGGTTCCTAACCAAAAATGTCCTAAACACTACATTAATTGCGAAAATACCATTATTCCAATATTGATGCTAAAGTAGGCAATTATTACATCACCGATGTTATTGTATTCAAGATTCAGGTTGAAGATAGATCAGCATTAATTATTACAATGAATTTAGTAGTAGTGAAATCGACAGCTTGGCCATACTTCCTAGCCCTACAATTACAAACCAGCTTCAATTAAACTCATACTACATCACATGGTCAAATTCATACCATTGTTGTTCCATTCTGGTCATCGACTGGTGCATATGCACACACTATTCTTTTACTGATTATCAGCTTGCGTGTATTGTGAGACTAGATGGACAAGAAATACCGATGAGCAGTCATTTTAACTATCTGGGTTCTATTATCCAAAAGAATGGGAAGATCGATAGTGATGTCACCCATGGGATCCAAGCTGGCTGGTTGAAATGGAGGAGCGCAACAGGAGTTTTATGTGATCGTAACATTCCGTTATGGCTGAAGGGAAAGTTTTATCGGACTGCTATTAGGCCAGCTTTGTTATATGGCACAGAATATTGGGCTATAAAGATCATGCTCAGAAGATGAGTGTAGCAGAGATGCGCGTGCTTCGTTGGATGTGTGATAACACGCGAAGAAATAAGGTGAGAAATGAGGGTATTCGTACTAAGATAGGTGTAGCCTCTATAAAAGAGAAGATGAGAGAAAACCACCTACGATGGTTTGGTCATGTGCGTCGTAGACCTACAGATGCACCAGTCCGACGAGTAGAGCATATCAATTTAGGGCAAGTTAAAAAAGCGCATGGGAGACCGAAGAAAACATGGATGGAGGTAATACGACAAGTTATAGAGGCTAAAGGTTTTAGTGAAGGCATATTGCTCGATAGGAATGAGTGGAGAAAGCTGATCCATGTGCCCAATCCGGTGTAATTCTCTTTTGGTTCATGTAGCCTACCCCAAATACTTGAGACAAATGGCTTAGTTGTTGTTGTTGTATTATCAGCTTGCGTGTAAGATCATTCTCTTTGCATCCCCATCCACCTAGGGGTCCTTGATACAATATCCTCAGTAAGTAACTAGTCCTCTGTTGAAGTCCTTTTGATATCCCTTTGTGTCAGTTCAACATTGTCTAGACTTTTGGGTTCAATTTATTTTGGAAGATCATGGCCAGTTTTTCACTTGAATGTACATTTTGGCCTCACTTTGTATTTATACAATAATGTCAAACAAACTTACTCTTATTACAGACCAGCATATTCTAAAACTCTATAGCACCAAACTTGCTGCCACATTGTTGAAAGAAGTTAATTCTTTAGGCCATTTTATTCCTTAAGTTTCAATCTGTCTTGACATGATATTTTCTTTACTTTTTATCACTTTAAGTATAGAGGAAGGTGTTCTCTTTGGATTGTGGCTTTATTCATGCTTCAGAGTTGGAAGACAACTCCTAATAAAACATATATCATCTTTTCCCTTCTTCTAGACTTTTTCTCCCGTTTAGAAGGATCTAGCCTTAGGATTATGACTAGTACTTTTCTTTTCCACAATTTTATCGGCCAGGAATTTGACACCAAGAGACGGTTATCGCCAGGTTTAAAGCCAGCATAAACATTGTCAAATCTTTTGTTGAGCTCTGTGTTCCATTACTGACGTCATTTAATTGGAAAAGGCATTAGACAATGTAATTAGGAATCATTATGTATTTAGGAGTCATTATATAATTAGGAGTAATTATTTAATTAGGAGTCATATTGCAACATGATATTAGGACTCTTATTTCTATTAAGAGTTTTAATTGTATTTGCCTATAAATAAGAATATAGAGAGAGGACTCATTAACTCTCTAATTTTTATAATTTAAATTTTCTCATGGTATCAGAGTCCTAAGGTCTCTAACCTTCGCAACCTTCGTCATCGTCATCTTCATTCGACACCAAAAGATCACCATTATCATCTTCTCTCTTCTTCATCTTCTTTTTCTTTTCTTTTTTTATTTTTCCTTCTTTCAAATCTGATTTGAATTCAGATTTGTTAAAAAAAACTTTTCTTTTCATGGTGAACAATAAACAATAAATAAAAAATTAGAAGTTTAGGCTATTCTCTTTTTTAATAGGATCGCCTAAAGATTGGAGGAAAGGGAAAAAAGGAAAAAAAAATTGGAGGTTTGGAGTTTTTAGGCTATTCTCTTTTCAAGATTATGTATTCTTTTTGAATACTTGAGATTTTGGTGATTTCGTATGAGTTATTTTAGATCCGGACGGAGGATCGTTTATTTGAGTTGTTGGTTGGGTGTTTAGATCCTGAGGGAGGATCATTTACTAGGGTATCAGATCCCAATAGAGCATCATTTGTTTGGTTTATTTGTTGGGTGTTTAAATCTCAAGAAAGGATCGTTTGCTTGGGTATTTTAGATCCCTGGAGAGGATCAGTTTTAGAAGAGATTCTAGAACTATGAAAGGCGAGGAATATACACACCAACAGTTCAAATATTTCAACAGTTTCATACTGCTCAGATGCCATCTTCCTCCACATCTACTGTGGTCCACAACTTGTTTTACTTCATCTTCTTCTCACACGTGGGTTATAGATTCAAGAACTTCAAATTATATGACTGGAAACAAAGATATATTGTCATCTCTCGATTCTAATTCTTTTCATCCATCACTGACATTGACAGATGGTTCTATATCTTCTGTACAAGGTATAGGCGTTGTTAATGCTACATCAGTATTATCTTTGTCCTCTGTGCTTTATACTCGGTTCTATATTCACAAACTGATTTGTTTTCTTTACCCCCAAAGTGTTTGGATCTGTATGTTTTGTACATAATTATGATCCCTATAGAACCAAGCTAGATCATCGTGCTATAAAAGTGTGCTTCTTAGATATTCACGTACTCAGAAGGGATATAAGTGTTATTGTCCAGAATTGAATTGTTTTATAATCTCTGCTAATGTCACATTTTTTGAGTCTAAGTCATACTTTGCCACTGAGTCTTATTCTTCTAAGTTTGATGAAGATCTTTTATATTTTTTAGTTAAAGAATGTTCGGTTGATATAATGCATCATTAGACATTACAGATCAAGACACATTGCCTCCTAAACATGAGAACTAACCAAAGTCTAATAAAAAAACGCACCTCCACTGTGTCACTATCATCTTCTATTCCAGTTTCTACCTCATAATCTGGTGAGAATACTTTACCCTCAGATGGTGTTACTCTAATTCATGTTCTTTCTGATTTTAGTTCTGATATTTCTGATATTGACCTTCTGATTGCTCTTCAAAGGGTAAACGCACTTGTACTTCTCATCCTTTGTCTAATTTTGTCTTTTATGCTCATTTGACGTTTCTATATAGTGCATTTATTTCTTTTGTAGACTCGTACTCAGTTCTCAAGTCAGCGTCAAAAGCCCTTTCTACCCCAAATGGAGAGATGCCATGCAGAAGGAAATGATAACTCTAAAACAGAATGTGACGTGAAACCTTGTTTCTCTTTCTCCAAAGAAGCAAGTAGTTGATTGTCGATGGGTGTATAATGTAAAGTTAAATCCAAATGGATCCTTAGCTCGCTTAAAATCATGTTTGGTGGTTAAAGGGTATTCTCATATGTATAGTATCGACTATCAGAAAACCTTCTTATGTGAAACGTGTACGCATATATGAAATCAACAATAAAACACTCAATTACGCTTCACTAATAAGAAACGATCGTTAGTAGGAAGGATCAGAAACTAATAATACTAGCAAATAGTTGACCACGCACAGTTTAATCTTATTCAATTGATAATTAATTAAGGATAATATATTATGCAGGAAAAGATTATACGATCAATATCCAATCTACTGATTTACAGGCAAGTAGATAAGCACAATCTCACGTTTGTTGACAGCAATTAAATCGCTAAAAACTCAGAGATTTAAATATCAGACTCGAAAAAATTGATCTGGATTAGCAACGTACCTATTGAGGGCCGCGTGAGACCTCAGTGTCCTTGTGAGCGTAGATATATAGATCTGTTTGTCATGATCATAACGCCGCAAAAATCACTCGAATCAGACTCCGGATGTGGAAGTTACGACCCGAAAATGAAGGTATGCGCTAACGGGTTTGCTTCTGCCTCTGGACGCGTTACTGTAGAAACGTGGGTCGGGTACCGTAGCAAGTTACTTTAGCAGATGTTTTTTTTCTTTTTTCTAGGATTTTGTGAAATAGATTAAAATTGAGATTGGAAGAAATTTGTAAAAAGGGGAAGAACTAGGGTTTTGAAGAAGAGAAAGATAGGCTAGATAGGGTTTCACACCACTAATCTAGGGTTTCACGCACAAAGAGAGAAATTGTGAGGTTATCGCTCACGCACAATTTTGAGAAAATTTTCATAATATTCATTGCATATTAAAAAAGTGTACATTGGGCTTTTATATAGGCTATAAAATTGTACTCTCCTACTTCTATTTGGATTACATAGAAAGTTTAAAAGAAAGAAAAATACATGAAAAGAAAACTTACATGAAAAAAACAGAAATCCTACTACAATTCTGAAAACCCAAAATAAAGAAATAAAAAATACATAAAATTCTCCTACTGGGAAACTGAAACGAGGCTCTTCTCTGCCGATGACACACGCGCCATACACGTAGCTCGATGTCCGCATCACCTTCTCTCCTGTGGCTAAATTAACCTCTGTTTATCTTTTCATTTCGTTTTGCTGCTACCCATCACTGACCATTGCATCAACTTGATATCAAGAATGCCTTCCTTCATGGTATTCTTGATGAATAGGTTTATATGGAGAAATGTGTATATATTGATGATATTAATGAGTGTATATATATGTGCATGCACATATATGTATGAGTTTTGATGAAGCGTATATATGTATATGTACATATTACTAAGAGATTTGGTGAATTGATGCACAGACTAGTCGACTAACATGATAATATAGTCGACTAAGGAGAACACCATTATATGTGTACATTGACATTTGAATAGTCGACTAATACCTTGGTATAGTCGACTAGTTGCATTTTCTAGTAACTAGGTAGTGCCAGACAAGTTGAGTAACACCTTGGTATGTCGACTAGTGGCATTTTTCAGAAACTAGATTGTGCCAGACTAGTCGACTAATATTTAGATTAGTCGACTAATGAGTGTCAACAGAGAACTAGTGAAACAGACTAGTCGACTGATTTTCTTTATTAGTCGACTAATTCAAACCGACTTCAAATCGACTTTCTTTCTTATCAGCCAACTAATTGACCTATTAGTCGATTAATCTGGAAGGCAGAGCTTCATTCTGATTGGACTCCAACTCCACTCTCTCTACTATATGTGTGTGTGTGCGCGCGCGCGCGCTTTGGGACCTTGGGACTATTTTCTCTGGTTCTTTTCACTCTCTTTTCTCCCTCCAGAGCTAGGCTAGAAACCCTAGAAAGAGAAAGAATTAGGAAGGGAAATTGAAGAACTTGTGGATTTCATTCTTTGGTGAAAAGACCAGCTGGGAGGAGTTCCCTATCAGCAACCCCACTTCTGAACATTCTTCTTCTGTGGTTGACAAAGGCAAGTTTTCCTCTCTTGCTTACTTTCCTACCATGACCTTGAGGTTTAGGTTTTCACCAAAAGTAAATCTATGATTTGATTTGGTATCCATGCTTAGTTTTATTTGATATTAATATATGTTAACCATGAGTATGATTGCTTGATTATATATGAATGATGAACTTATTAGATTAATAAAAATATAATATTTATGAGATCTAGGAGTGATGAGTAAATTCTATATTTTGAAAACATGAGATGTATGTTAGTTGTGATTGATTTGAGATTGAATCTATGCATGATGTGCTATAAAGTTTGAAATCATTAGATGATTGGTTATACGAAAGTGGTGTTTTCATATTAATGGTGTTCGTGGATGGGGTGCGTACGAACAATACCATTCGTTAATGGGGTGATACGAATGAGGCCATTCGTGGATAGGGTGTATGCGAATGAAGCTACTCGTGGATGGGGGGCATACGAATGATTGTAAATGTTAGTTTATATTAAACGTTATAAGATGTGCAAAAGATAGCTTGTATATGCTATATGAGATTGTGTACCTTGTTTCCATTTGAGATTTGGATGGGTATCAAGTATTGTATCATGCATGTTCATGTTTACTTTTAGCTCTTTATCATGCTTATATCTATCATGTTTCTGATGGGGACATCTTAGCTCTAAATTCTATTATATTTTCAGCTTTCATGGTATTTGTATTTGTATTTGAGTAGTTAGTATTTGTGTCCATGTACTAAGTAGTGGTGTAGTTATAACCATCATCAGTAGTGGGTAGTTTTTCGTGTGTGCCTATATATAGGCTATCTTGTTGTATTTGGAAATGATGAATGAATAGATGAAATTTGAAATCTCTCCTCTGGTCTCCTCTTTTTTCCTTCCCTTCTCTATATCCTCTCTATCTTCTAAAGAAAAACTCAAAGACAAGAGATTCTCTTGACTGCACTCTCTTTTCCCTGTCTCCTTCTCTATCTCTTACAACCCCTTCTCTATAACATTACCGTCACCAGCAACTACAACAGGAGCAGCAGCAGCAGTATACTGCAGCAGCCGCAGCAGCCGCCGCAGCAGCCGCCGCAGCAGCCGCAGCAACAAGCAGCAGCAACAATAGCAGCAGTAGTCGTAGCCGCAGCAGCAGCAACAAAGCAACAGCTCCAGCAGTAACAGAAGCAGCAGAAGTACCAGTAGAGCAGCAACAGCAAACAGCAGCAGTACAGAGCAGCAGTAGCAGATACAACAGCAGCAGAACAGCAACGAAGCGGCAACAGTAAAGCAACAGCTGCAGAATCAGCAGAGGCAGCAACAGCACTGGAACAGTAGCAGTACTAGTAGTAACCTAATTCCTGCCTTATCACTTGACCAACACTTACAAATCTGAAGTTGAATTGGTTTCGCCTCTATTGGAGTATGACGACGAGTTCTTTATCTGTGAGTTTATTTCAACGCAATCTAATTATTAGTTGGATTACGCATCAGTTATATCGTCTCTAAAATATTATCATTATTTCATGCTATCTAATATATTGTGAAATGTGTGAATCTGTAAATTGTGATTGCTTAGCTTTGATATTGACTTTAGAACTTACCTTGCATAATATAAGTATTGTTGTTAATTCGATTGAGATTAGAAATATGCAACACTACGCTTACAATCTTATTTTGATCCATTTGCAACATTATTAGTTTTTAATTGCTTTCCTGCAGAAGATCGTCTCATTTGGTGAAACGTGGTGAGTTTGATTATATCACTGGTTCTCTACATGACACACACCCACTGTTTCACATCAGTTTGGTATCAGAGCACAAGGTTTAGGCAAGAACACCTTGCATTAAGTTAAAAAAATAAAAAAAATGGCTAGTGAATCCCAAATCATCATGGACACCAACTCCAAAATCCTCCAAAAGATAGATGAAATTTTGAGTTGCATAACTAGGTTGGATCAAGTATTCAAGTCCACCACTTATCATCCGGCAATCCAGGGTAACAAATGTCAGGGTTACGGGCATGTTGCAGTCAACTGTCCAAGCCAGTCAAAGTAACTAAAGTTAAGAAACCGCCTGTAACAAATCCAGAGCCTCTTCCTCCTTTACTGCCAACCCCTAGTGTCGTTGTCTGCTCTGGTCGTCAGCACCTTCCTCCTCTACTGTCGACACCAAACCCAGTCAGAGTTGTCATTGGTAAATTGTATGTAACAAACAAGCAGTCTGACTCTGAAGAGTTCACTTACCAGGCGGAAGAACCAGAAGATTCCAACTCTGACAAAGAGAACATGGGTGGTAATATTGAGGAATCCAGTACTTCGAGTCCACTCGAGGTGATCCCAGTGACCACAGAGTCTATTCATGTCTTTCCTAAAGACAGTACTCTGATCCCTCTCGAAGTCACCTCAGTGACTACGGAGTTCAGTGATATCTTTCCAGAAAAGAGTACTTCGTCGCTCCTCAAAGTCACCCCTATGACTACGGAGCTTGATAATGTCTTGTCTGAAGACCTCCTGTGCAAGCTACCACCGACACATGATATCCAATACGCCATTAACTTAATACTAGGAGCTAGCCTTTCCGACTTGCCACACCCTAGGTTGAATCCTGCCGAGAAAACTGAATTTGAAAGGCAAGTTGATGAGTTGTCACTAGAGGGCAAACCACAATTCCTTATCCCAAACACCTATGTTTATGAGGACAAGTTTTGAAATTATATAGTGACAAAGGATGTAGGACAGATCAAGGATTTTACCATCTATGGTCAATCCATATCCAAAGATTTGAAGGGTATCATTGTGGAAGAAACTAATGATCTACATATCATAAACTTTTCTGCCATTACGGGTAAACCTAAATATGCTTCCCTTCAGACTTTACCTGTTAGGATCTCACTTGACGTCATTAAAATAACAGGTAAATTGCCACACACAGTTAGGATGATTCGCCTGATAATCCCTTTTGATCGAGGTTGTGTATATTGATGACCACTGAACCAAGTGCCTAAAACTTTAATATCCAATAGAGAGTCAAAGTTCCCGAGCTATCTTTTGGAAGACTCTTTAGCAATGACAGGCACTAAGTTAAGCTCTCTACTGTATTTCATTATAGAGTTTCTGAGTCTGCATTTTACGCCTAAACATCTGAGTCTACATCATATTTTGCCACACACATGCAAGTTTTACACATGAGAAATTAGTGATATATTTCAACAAGCAACACTAACTATAAGTTATGATCTGACATCAGGAAAGGAATTTAAAACTTTTAGTGTTGACAATTTTGTGATAATTCGGATTCGTCCAAAATGGTTTTCCCAGAAAACTGTTAAAGATTTGTATGCCAGTAGTGATGGACTATTCAAAATCTTAAAAGAATTTAAATTACAATACTTATGTTATAGATTTGGCATCGGTTCTATTTTCAATATTGAAGACTAGGTTGTTTACGTCTTGATTATCCATAAACAACCCATTGGCTGATAAGCCTTATCCTGAGCCAATTTTTGAGAGTCCTTCACTTCCCCACTTCCAGATATTCATCCTATACAGCAGAGAAAATTGATAACATTTTAGATGATGAATTTATGATGCAACTTGACTAGTAATCTGAGATACTCGAAATAAACTTACAGCAGCAAGAGAGCAGTTATGCAGTTGACTCGTCGGAGTCGAGTTCTCTCCCATCTGGGGAGAATTAATGGGGACATCTTAGCTCTAAATTCTATTATATTTTCAGCTTTCATGGTATTTGTGTTTGTATTTGAGTAGTTAGTATTTGTGTCCATGTACTAAGTAGTGGTGGTAGTTATAACCATCATGAGTAGTGGGTAGTTTTTGGTGTGTGCCTATATATAGGCTATCTTGTTGTATTTGAAAATGATGAATGAATGGATGAAAATTGAAATCTCTCCTCTGGTCTCCTCTTTTTTCCTTCCCTTCTCTATGTCCTCTCTATTTTCTAAAGAAAAACTCAAAGACAAAAGATTCTCTTAACTGCACTCTCTTTTCCCTGTCTCCTTTTCTATCTCTTACAACCCCTTCTCTATAACATTACTGTCACCAGCAACTACAACAGGAGCAGCAGCAGTATACTGCAGCAGCAACAGCATGCAGTAGCACGCAGCAGCAACAGCTAGCACCAGCAGCAGCAGGAGCAGCAACCTGCAACAGCAGCCACAGCAGTGCCAGTGCCAGCAGCTGCAGCAGCCGCAGCAGCAGCAGACTGCAAAGTGCCAGCAGCAAGCAGACTGCAGCATGCAGCAGAAACAGCAACAAAGCAGTAGCTCTAGCAAAAATAGAAGCAGCAGAAGTACCAGTAGAGAAGCAACAGCAAACAGCAGCAGACACAACAGCAGCAGAATAGCAACGAAGCGGCAACAGTGAAGCAACAGCTCCAGAATCAGCAGAGGCAGCAACAGCACTGGAACAGTAGCAGTACTAGCAGTAACCTAATTCCTGCCTTGTCACTTGACCAACACTTACAAATCTGAAGTTGAATTGGTTTCGCCTCTATTATAATACGACGACGAGTTCTTTGTCTGTGAGTTTATTTCAACGCAATCTAATTATTAGTTGGATTACGCATCGGTTATATCATCTCTAAAGTATTATCCTTATTCCATGTTATCCAATATATCGTGAGATGTGTGAATCTGTAAATTGTGATTGCTTAGCTTTGATATTGACTTTAGAACTTACCCTGCATAATATAAGTATTGTTGTTAATTCGACTGAGATTAGAAATATGCAACACTACGCTTACAATCTTATTTTGATTCATTTGCAACATTATTAGTTTTTAATTGCTTTCCTGCCGAAGATCGTTTCATTTGGTGAAACGTGGTGAGTTTGATTATATCACTGGTTCTCTACATGACACACACCCACTGTTTCACATCAACTTCCTTTCGTGTAATACATTCATTTATATATGTCGAACTCGTTTAGTTTCCTCCTCGATCTAGTATTGAGTCAGCCTCTGGATCGTGATCAGGAGGTAGCCATTTGAGAAAGACTTGTTGACGTTCTAGCCCGTGGATTATGACATTTCATCAGGTTCGCAACTTGTCCGGAGAGGTGCTGAGTGACGGGGGCTCAGAGTAGTCGTCGTTACATCCTATAGGTAACTAGAGTGCTCCATTGTACGGTTACTCCTTTTTGTGTACATGTATTTGTTTTGGTATATATGGTGATACTTTATCTTGAGGCCGAGAGTGCCTGAGTTGATGTTGTATATATTTCAGACTTGGTTTGAGTTTTTCTTTATGAGACTCTTTATATACATATGTCATATTTCTCTCCCATATCGGGGTTTCTACCCTTATTGATTCATTCCCTGCTTTATATTCTTACTTGTTTGAGTTATATATCATATTATAATAGCTCTAAAGTTTCCTCCCATACTGCAACTCGTGTGAAAATTAGGGGTGCTACAAGAAACCTCCTGTTTTGTTGCTCAGGGGGAGTCTGGATAAGTTTGTCATCTCAGAAAATCTTTATATGGTTTAAAGCAGTCTCCTAGAGCGTGATTTAGGAGATTTGCCTCAGTTGTTCACGAGTTTGTACTTCGTCGTTCTCAAAAAAATCATTATGTTTTCTTTCAGCTCTATCAGGAAAAATGAATTATTTTGCTTGTTTATGTGGATGATATAATGATTATTGGTGATGATGCTCCAAAAATTAGTGATTTAAAATTTATCAGCAAAAAAAGTTTTAAACAAAAGATTTGCGACAGTGTGCAATATCTTTTGGGCATTGAGATAGCAAGATCGAAAAAAAGATCTCTCTCTCAACAAAAATATGTATTGGATATGCTTTCAGAAGCTAATATGTCAGGTTGTAGATTAGTGGGATTCGCCAATGACACAAAGTCCAAGCTATTGCCAGATCAGAGAGAGCTTTTAGATAATCCAATCAGATACAGAGGCTTGTGCGTAAGTTGAATTATCATGTAGACATGTAATGACTCTACCTGATGTTGCATTCTCCGTTAGTGTGGTGAGTCAATTCTTATCTGCTCCACGAACAAGTCACTGAGATGTTGTGATTCGAATACTTCTGTATTTGAAACGTGTCCCTAATAGAGAACTCTTGTATTCAGATTATGGTCATGGACATATAACTGATTTTGTTGCATGCAGATTGGGTAGGATCACCAATTGATAGACAATCAACTATTGATTATTATGTGTTTGTTAGATAAAATCTTATATCATGGAAAAGCAAAAAGCAAGCTATGATTTTGAAATCTAGTGTTGAGTTTGAATATTGAGCCTTGATCGATACCACATGTGAATTGGTTTAGATACGATATCTCTTATTGAGCTACATCTTTTACCTTCAACTCATATGAGATTATATTGTGATAATAAAGCAACTATTCACATTGCAGAAACTCTGATTTTTCCTGAGAGCATCAAGCATATTGAGGTGAATTGTTATCTAGTTCTTCAAAAGGTTATGGAAGACAAAATCATTGAATTCCAACATGTTTTTTCTGTTAACCAGTTTGCAATATGTTGACAAAACCTCTTGGAGGTCTCCGGATTTGGAGTATTTGTGACAAGTTAGGCATGTATGATATATATGCTCTAACTTAAGTGAGACTGTAATTAGGAATCATTATGTATTTAAGAGTCATTATGTAATTAGGTATAGATACTTAATTAGGAGTCCTAGTTCTATTAGGAGTTATAATTGTATTTGCCTATAAATAAGAATATAGAGAGAGGACTCATTTAACTCTAAATTTCCATAATTTAAATCTTCCAGATAATGTTGATGTTGATGATGATGATGATGATTCTTCAATTATCTTCTACTATTGTAGACTCTTTATCTACTTTTTCTTATCAGTTAGTAATAACTCCTTTGTTAAAAATGAAAGTGAAATAGTCAGAGTTAAAGCAACACAAATTAATGCTCAGAGATGAAACAATATGTTGCAAGGGCGTAACAAGGCTGAAACTAATAATGGGTGTTATGAACAATGAATCTGGATACCAATTTTGTGATGATTAAGACCAGAAATTGAACAAACCTGATGTGTGGATTTACAAGGAAGAAAGTGCTGCTGGATTGCTGCCCAATCGTTGTTGTATTGCATTATCCCCATTGCCAATAATCTGCATGGGATCTCAAAAATAAAAAGATAGCATTATAGTCAAATCTAGCTAATAATTTAGAATGGATTCACCAAGAAATTGTAATATCAATCATAAACACCTATATAGAGAAACAATAACAAGTGCGTAATTTGTAAAGAAACTATTAACAACTAAGATTGAAATTTTTAAGCAAACTAAATTATTTTCTTGTTTCCATTAAGAAATAAATGAGATGACGAGCATATAGATGTGTGTGTATGAAAATAATAATCATAACTTATTTATATAAAAACTAAAGCTAATTAATTACACTTACATAATAAATTAAGAATGGGTATAATTAACCTAGAATGTGGTGGCATGGGATTACTAAGGCTTGACCTAGAGTAGGTGTCCTAACGTGAGTTAGTGTGAATGACACCTAACAAGCAAAATGTTGAAATTCTAATGAGATTGAACCTACAAAAATCCTTCTCATTTTTCCCAATCTCAACTGTAACCTTCAATCCCTTCCGAAGAAGCCCCCTTCTAGCCCCTTTATTGTTGCACCATAAGTGTTTCCTAGCAATTGAAGACTACTTCTGAGATGTATTTGGAACTGACACACAGAATTTTAGGATGAAACTAAATTCATCTGAAAGCTTAGTTCGTTTGCACAAAACGGATATTGGATAAAAGAGTTGCAGGCCAACTAAGCGTGTGGTGTCATTCTGTCTGGACTGCAGTACGGATTCCAGTCTGAGAGGCAAGTACTTTATCTTTCTCTCTTCTTTCATGTTTTCATTAAGAAAGCTATTAGTTTGTGGCTATGTTCATATTCATGAGAAAGTTGGCTTTGTGTTAGAATATGTGAAGATTTCATTCGAAAAGTATTCTCTGTGTTAGCAAACTTGTGATATGTAAGATTGCATGCCAAATATATTGGCTTTGTGTTAACAAGCTTCAAATATGTACGATTTCACAAGAACTATACTACTTTTTGTTAGCTATAGTTTGTGACATGTAAGATTATATGAGAAAGGTAGTACCTTTGTAATGTCAAGCTTGTGATTTCTAAGGAAAGTTGTCAACTTGAGATACTAGCTTTAGATTGTGTGAACATATGGATTTAATAAAAGATTATGAACTTGCAGATTCATTAAAAAGTTGTAGACTTTGTGGTTTTTTGTGAAAATTGTGAACTCATATACCTCCTATGTAATGAACTTCTGCATATAGGTTTTACACTTACATATCCCAAGTTTGCTAATACAAACACAGCAAGTTATGCAAAAAAACAATTTAGCTATCACAAGTTAGCTAATTTTCATGTGATTCACATGCTAAATATATCAAGTTAGTAACTTTCATTAACAAATAACTATAGTTTAGCAACTTCCTTGTGAATTTACACATAACCACTAACAAATAATTTTCTTAATGAAAACATTAAAAGAGGTAGTATTTACAGACCGGAATTTGTACCACTTTTTTTGAAAGACTTACACCTCTCGCTAGATCGGCCTGTAACCGCATTCGATGCCTATTTTATACAATCTTGGACTCGTTAAAAACTAACGAAGCAAGCTTTCAAACGGATTTAGTCCCATCCTAAATTCTTTCTCTATTGCTCTTAATGTCTCTGGGAAGTTGACTTTTGATTGCTGAGAGACGCTCTAGCTTTTCCTTTTTTTTCCCTTCCATGGGGCAACAGTAAAGGCGCTGCTATGGAGGGGATTGAAGGATAGAGGTGAGAAGATGAAAAAGAATAATGAAAAGATGGAAAAGAATGAGGACGATTACGTAACCATTTAGCTGTCAAAAGTTTCACATATTTATGTAACCATTCATTGTCATGTATAGGCCTACATAGCAATTCATATTTTCATATAGCCTCTAACAGCCATTAATATTCACATACAGTCTCCCAAAGTTGGTATATTTCACACATAAACTTCCATAACTGCTTACATTAACATAAAGGTTTCCATCGTCTTCCATGTTTACCTATAAGCTCACATAGTATTCACAAATAGGTTTCCCTTGCTATCCGTACATACACAGAGAATTCAATAGCCATATTTACTGGCAATATAAACATCCATAATTATTTATACTCTCTCATAGGCATACATAACTGTCTATATTCTCACGTAAGCATACAGTGTCATCTATGTTCTCACATGGGCATGTGTAGCCATCTACGCGCACACAAGTAACCCACAAATTCATTGCTTAATAATGTGTCGATAACTTATGGTAATTTTTCAAGTTTATATTCTACATGGAAGTGGGAACTGGTGGTGGGGAATCAAATCTATCAATGCTAAACATGATATCGCAAAAACTGCAAGATTTTTCAGTAGCAGAGGTCAAGGTCATTGGACTGCTTTTAATTGTTATTAGGATGATTGTTCCACATAAATGAATTCCACACCCAAGAATGTGGTTTACTTGCATGGAACTTACAATCAACTATCACAATTAATAATGGCAAAAGCTAACAGCTCAACAAATTAAGAATATCCATTCTTTAGAATTCATCTGAGTCAAAATGAAGTTTGACGTTGATAATGTTTGACCATCTTGAGAAGAAGATATCTTAGCCAAGAACCTTAGTCAAATATTCTTGGTACTGTTGGCCCAGGGATCATTTTCCTGCTCTCAGGTTGCATTACTCAGAGTGATCAAGACAACAGCAAGAGTAATGAAATTATTGCTCTTTGGAAACATGCCCTATGACTAGGATGAGATTTCCATATATGCCCACGCTTGCCTCTTGTCTCTGAAGAAATTATTTGTCCAACCTCACCCAGCAATTTGCATGGAGATTATCCAAGTCCCTTCTTTCTTCTGCTAGTTAAGAATTCTGAAAAGCTAAGAATAACTCGCTCCTTTCAATTATCTCACCTATTTAAAATATGTGAAGTAAAAGAAAAAAGAAAAATAAAAGAGTGGGAATATCTATATCCATTATTTTGTGAAACAATGACCCTCATTCATTTTCATTCACTTTCATTCATCATCAGATTCAGCATGAAGCTTGTAATTGATACTCGAACACATTTATAACATACACACAATGGCATCATCTAGTTATCAAGCATTTATTTAAAGAAGACAAAAAAGAAAAGTGGAAATATTACCTTGACAATTAAAAAATCATCAATAGAAGACCCACAATGAATGAACCTTTTAAATTTGTTTTTCTTATTTGACTAAAGCACTAATGGAGCAAAGGTAAAATAAAGAGAATCACTTGATCCCAAACTACAATTACCAGTGGAGCCTTATATAAAAGTGAACATGAACCATCAAATGAGATGACAATACTCAAGTCAATAGTCATCTTTGATGTGGACACTTCTTAACAAAAATACCATACACCCATCAAGCTCACATTTTCACTGGTGCCCAACACTCGTTAGCAGTTATCAATTTAACCACCTTAATTCTGTAAATAATATGCATATGAAAAAGGAAATATGCCTTCTTTTATTCAAAGAACTGCAACAAATTAATAATTTTTTCATTATTTTATGCTTTAAGGTTCTTCCATACACAAATACAAACGCAAACAAAAATAAATATAAAAATGTCAAATGGACAAGCAGTAAAAAATTAATATGTACATAAGTTGGTAGAATTTGGAGAATTGTCACGTCCAACACATTGCACCCTTGTTGGAACTTGGAATTCGACGGTTGGGTCAGTATCCACAAATCATAGCAAATCACAACTAGTCTAACATAAATACACAACACAAAAGTCACAAACACACAAGCTACAGTATACAAGTAGCAATAGGTGGGCCTCAAAATGATAGAATACTCCAACCAATATTATGGATTTCGTCACATCCAACACATCGGAATTATCTAGATAATTGGTGTTCTCAGCATGCCACACATTATCCAGAACTATTATCACCCTTCTCTCACACTAGTTAATTCTTCTTAAAAACGAAGCAAAAGAGAACTCTTACTTTGACCAAACTCAACCACCAGAGCCTTGAATATGAATTCTATGGTCTATATATATAAAAAACTAAATAAAATTCAAAATTACCATGTTTCATACAACTGAATCCTCCCTAACCCTCAAACTCCCAAAAGGTATTGACCAGAACTTTCTTTGCATATTATCCCCACCTTTTTAAATGACCTTGGAGAATCAACATAGAGGAAAAAAAGGTTCATGAGTAGAACTTTACTGTGTCTAAACATTAAAGGGAGATCTCCATGTGGGGAAAAAAGATTAAAAGAGACAACGATGGGCAACGGATACGAGGTAAAGACATCTACTAAACTTCACGACGTAGGATTCGCAGTACCTGCTTTTAGAGCATAGAGCAGTACCTGCTTTTAGAGCATATAAGACTCACTCAAACTGAATTGTGAATCATCAAAAGCACAAAAAGTATATCTCAACTCCTCCGACATCAAACCAATACAACACAACAAATTATTAATCATACAATTCCTGATTGGTAGAAATCAAATTGCTCAGAAGCATCAACCTTTTAACAAAGAAACCCGTCTATTGCAGCAAGCTCTTTAAGAGAAGCAGCATCAGCACATGTGTACTCATCATCACACACAAGCCTTTTCCCATTAAAAGGGGGTGAGTTATGGAGCACAAGACAGTACTCTAAGAAGCATGCACATAGACGCAACACAGACATGAACATGCGACGCGGCAATTCCTTAAACTTAGGGCCACTTGGACATGGCATATCAGTAATAAATAGAGTGCATACACATATATACATAGACATGTCCAACATCCAAAACTCAATACACATATTTGTAATAATATAATAACAGAAAATGGTTTAAATGATCTTCAGAGAGTGCATATTTATACATCCATATACCTGCCCAGATCCAAAGTCCACACCTACATACATATTTATGATTTTACGCTCTTCAACTTTCTGTAGACTATATAAATGTATCTCACATCTTATATAGAAAAATATATAAACTTATCATAGTTTCATACAACTTAATATTTTGACTGCCTTTTCAAATAAAATATAATTCTTTGATATGTAAATGGAAGTAAATAAACATCTAAAAACCAGTAATATCAAAATCATGTAATATGAAAAAGAAGTGAGTGAGAAATGTAGGACATGCATCCAAGAAATGTCTAACAACTGTCCCAAATTTAAGAACATAGTATATAATTGAAGACACATCAAAGAACTGAGTAACATGTGTTGATCAAGAAGCGTCGATGCGCAAAACGTTTGTCACCATGTCTGAGATGGACACAAAGTATCGGTGCTATATAGACAATACTCAGGCCCCATGAACACGAAAGTTTGATCTTAGGCTCAATGTATGGCTCAAAAACCTTATAAAAGGAAAATATGGGGAAAAGAAGGGCTGATCTAGAACCTAGAATACCAGTTAACGAGTAGGAAAGCCCACCATATTGGTTATGCAACCAAAGGAGCGGCCCTCCAAAATACTTCTAGACTACAAGAAATGTGTATATGATAAATTCATCTTTGAGAAATGATATAAGCCAGAAGCCAAATAAAAAGGCATTGTGAACAAGTGATATCATCAATGTAGAAGATAATGGGTAGCTTAATTAATAAAAACAACAATAGCGGACAGTGCAAAACTGAACAGAACATACAAATAAAAACTGTATACATTAGAAAACTACAACTACTCTTAAAAGCAAATAGAAAACATGTGCATGTTGTCATGCCCCCCCCCCCCTCTATTTTTCCCTTTTTATTTTTTCATAATTCAATTTTATTTTAATTATTGTTATACTATAATTAAAACTCTCATAACATAAAAACTCTCCTCTCTATAACTTTTTGTTTCTATTTTCCCCAATTTGAAACTCATAAATTATGAAAACTCTCTTTATCATTCTTTTCTAAAATCTAAACATCAAAAAAAAACATGTCTCTATTTACAAAAAAAGAAAAAAATGAGAAGAAACTTCTACATCCATATGAAAGAAGAAAAAAAGTAAAAAGTAAAAAAAAAAAAAAAAAAAGAAAAACAAAATATCTCCTCTCTTTCACCTAGACTCGAATTGGAACTTTTAGATTACAGAACTTCCTCTCTAGAAATCCTACAAGCCCGTTAGATGACCGAGTCGTCTTCTCCGATTCCGGTCAAATGATCGAGAAGAAATGCAATCCTCACCGGTGAGAAATATTTTACCTTTTCCTAATACAATTTTTTAGTTAAGTTATTATTTGGTGGTAAATTATTTATACTGGTTAATATAGTTAATTGTAGTTCCTGCCTACTTTGTTATTTTCATGCCTTTTTTATCAGGCTCATTTTTGATATTTCATGACATATTATATTTAATGGTGTTTGAGCATTATTTGCGAATCATATATCGTGCAGGACTAAAAGATCATATAGATTAGATTATTTCTTTTAATAGATTAACAAAGACTTGGTCAATAAAACTTTGTATTGTCAAGAAGATACAAAAATTTCTTAATTAATTTTGGAGTTTATATGTTTCCTTAATTTATTCTTTTTCCATTTTTTTCCATGACAAAAGTCGCCATAGTTTAGTTTTGAATATGGGATCTCTCGTAACTTAGTATCAAATAGCGAAGAAGAAAAAAAGAATTCTTCTACTTTAAGACTTGAACATATGGTCTGAAAAACGCAACATCTGATTGAATTATTAATTGGATTTTCCTTGATTTTCATATGGAAAATATAACACCACACAAACTTTTTTCTTTAGATTTTTTCATTCTTTATAGTTTGTAAATATCTTCAACTTTTTATTTTGATTCACATCCTTGTTCAAATCTTTTTGTTTTTTATTATTTTAATTGCCTCCTTAATTTGTTCTCCATTTTTTATTTTCGTTTTCTAATTCTTCTTTCTTTAATTTCCAAATTATTTCTCTTATTTTTATTTATTTCTACTTGTTTCTTTTTTGTTTATTCTAATTACTTATTTATTATTCTTTCTTATCGCATTTTATAGACTTTTTTTTTCTTTCCTCCAATTCTTCTTTCTTTCTTTTCTTTCTCTTCCCAATGTTTTTAGCACTATTTTTCTGTTTGTTGTTTCTTGTTTTATGATTATGTTCTACTTGTTTACATTTTTTTTCTTTTCACTTTCTTACTTTTACTTTTTTACTTATATTTTTCATATTCTTTCTTTTACCTTTATAGAAATTTCCATTTGAAGTTTCTTTATTTATTTTTTATTAGAATTCTGTTTTCTTCTAGTTTCTTTTTTATCTTTTATTACATTTTAATTTAGCACTTCTCTACATAGTTTTCAATGACGCTTTTTCCAATTCCACGCTACATATATTCAATATTTTTTGTTTTTGTCAAGATTTTTGAGGTTTCATCTTTTTCATTCTCTCATTTTTTTCGTTTCATTCTAGATTTTTGTTCTTTTCATTTCTTTTCTAAATTTTTCCTTCTTTCTTTTTGAGATACTATTCTACTTTCTAATATTTCTTTTTTTTTCAAGTGTTTTTTTAATTGTGCTAATCCTTTCACTTTTTCTTCTAGATTTTAAATATTCTTATTTTCTTTCTTTATTTCTGATTTTATGCCATTTTATAAATTCTTGCTTTTCTTCTTTTAATATTTCTCATTTTTTATCCTGATTTTCTCTTTTCTTTATTTCTATTAAATTTTATTTCTGTGGTAGGTTTATATTCTTTCATTTCTTTTGTTTCTATAAATTTTCCTTTCTACTTTCTGAGATTTCTTACTTGTTTTTCTTCCTCTGTTTTTTCACATTTCATTCTTACATTTTTTTTTCCAAGTTCTCTTTTTTCTTTTTAGATTCTATTCAGCTTTATTGTTCATTTTTCCAAATTTTATGTTCATTTTTTCAAGAATCTTTTTCTTGTTTTAATTTTATGTTTGTTTGGGTTCCTTTTTTGCCTCATATTTGTTTATTCTTTAAATTTTTGAATATGTTCAACTTTTTATTTGATTCTTTTTTTTCATTTTTTTTTGTTTTTTAATTGATTTCTTATTTTCTTCTCTCTATTTCTTTATTTTTTTCTTAGTCTTCTTTCTTTACATTACAATTTTTTATTTACTTTCTTTTTCTTCTTTTTGTTTTGTATATTCTGACTACTTATTTCTTTTCTTTTCTTTCTTTTCACATTTTTTAGACTCTTTCTTTTATTTTCTCTAACACTTCTTTTCTTTTTCTTTCCAACTTTGTTACAATTTTTGTTTTCTTTTTCTTCCATTTTCTTGTTTATGATTTTATTTCTCTTTTTAGTTTTTTTGCTTTTTACATTTCTTTTTTTCTTTCTCCTGTTCATTTACTTTATTTTCTCCTCTATTTCTTTTCTTTATCTAGGTATTGTTTTTTTTAAGTTTCTTTCATTTGTTTTATTTTTTTTAGAAGAAGCTCGCGGTTAACCGCCAGCCTATACACAACATGTTCACATATGTCGCACTTCATGGGATTCAAGTCGGTTCCCATTGGGAAGCAAACCCAACGTCTTACCCTGTGACCACATGGGCACACTCTTTCATTTATTTTTAATCAGTCTTTTATTTCCTTCTAGCTTTTTTTCTTTTTTTATTATGTTTTCTTTTTTTTTATCCAGATTTTTTATTGACTTTTTTCCAATTCTAGTCTACATATTTTTAAATTCTTTCTTTACTTTTTTGTCTAGATTTTTTCATTTCTTTTTAAATCTCTTTCTTTTTTCATTTTTTCATTTTTATTCCAGTTTCTTATTTTCATTTATTTTTTATATTTTCTTGCTTTCTTTTTCAGATATTTTTCTACTTCTTTTTTATTTTATTTTTTACTTTTTTATTTTTTTACTTTGTTTTCTTTTTTAAAGATTTTTTCTTCTTTTCTTTATTTCTCATTGAAAATTAATTTCTTCATACATAATTAGTTGGTTTCTATTTATTTATGAAAATAGTTACATCTTATGTTTAATATATGAATATACATTTTTCTAAATAAATAGGTCAGATAAAAAATATTAAATAGATCTCCATATCAAATTAGGGATTGCTCAAGTTAAAAAAAAGACTTTGCGTGCATGGCACGTGCACTTTTCTAAGCATCTTTAATAGTAGAAAAGGTATAGAACTCACCCGTCTTCAGCATCAGTGAAAAGCACACGATTGGCAACAGCTGGCGCAGGAGGTTTATGAGGGAAAAGTGCAGCATTAAACAGAGGATAAAACTTTTTGCTGATTTGGCAATATCTTTCGGGACAAGAGCCACTGATTGCTTCTTCGTACTTTCTACAAGCACTGACGCCAGTGACTTTTTAGGATGTGCCTGACCAGGTGAAACCTGAGGAAATGTATGTGTATTTGAATACATGGTGGTGGTTCCTCCAGAAGAATCCTTATCTGCAGTGCTGGAAGACTCCAATTCAGGAAGCGGAAACAAAGGTTCCCTTATCAAGTAGCTTTTATCAGATACATCTTCCACGCGGCTTTGCCTGTACCTCATCACAGCTGTCATGTCGTTTATGAGTAACAAGTAAGGATGTCAGGTATAAAGGAGAAACATAAATATGAAAGACAAAGGCAGAAGGGTTCATCAAGTCACCTACTGTCAGAAACATCTGTCATGAAACTCTTCACCAGACGAAGTGGGGCAACATCAAGAATGGACAGCACAGGATTGATTATTGAAGGAGTCCAGAAGGAGCTATTAGCAGCTTGGTTGAAGTCGAACAGCAAGGAGGACTGAAGATTAGGAGGATGAAAACAGAATTCAGGATATGAAACTTTCCGGTGCCCTAATGCTTCTTCTCGTTTACAGATCATCTCCGATATCATCTTTTGGACCTCACTTGAAACTTCTTGCTTAGAAGGATCAAGAACACTAACAGAGAAAACCTGAATAAGAAGTTGTACATGCTCATGTATTAGACAATGTAACTGCCCTATTTGATGTGCTGTAAAACCAGTAATTAAATAAGCGCCAGATGTGGATGATGAGCAATAAGGAAAGACTATAGGAGATGAACATTGTCGTCCATGAGCTGGAAGAGCAGATGCTTTTGTAGTTGATTCATATGGCATCAAAGGGCGTAATGGCATCTTAGCTTGTCCAAAAAGATTTTTCTTGTTTTTGGCAGATTCCTTTAAGCGCTTCTTCTGCCTAGTCACTGGCATATGAGCATCACCATCTTGCTTACCATCCTTTCGTCTGTTGTAATCAACATTTTCATCAACATCACTCTCAAGTGCCTCCTCAATTTCAAGCTCAAAATCAACATCATTATCTTCATCCTCGTCAATATTTTCATATCCTTGACCTTCTTTCCCATCATCAACTCCTTCCGCTAGAACAGCTGCAAGAAACTTCCGGTACTCCTCTTCATCATCAACATTAGGAAGGTCACCATCATCATCTGATTCTTGAAGGAATGTCTCCAGTTCTTCAAGTGTATAGTTAGCAAGTGAGTGCCGAGCTCTTGTGCGCTTGCAAATAGCATCCTCGTCATCTATCTTTAGAATGGGTCTTTGGGAAGTTTCATCCCTAGTCAAGCAATTGGCACCGTCGTTCCCATTCCTAGAGGACATGTCCATATTACTTCCCTCGCCACAGGCAAGCCCATCTCCTTGCTGACTCGGTGAACTTACCTCCTTCTCTGTTGGACTGCCAGAAAAGCCCTCTTTTCCATGAGCAATAGCTTGCATCACAGTTTCTTCACCCTCACAACCCCGTGTCTCCTCTGGCTGTCTCAATGATGCACTATCATCTTTTCCATTTGAAGAGCTCTGAAATTTTCTGTGAACATTGTCACCCGGACCTTCATTTTCAGAACTCAAACTAGAAGAGGCTTCAGAAGGAGAATTTCCCCTCAAAAATGGATTGAAGTCAACATCCTCGTCTTCTTCATCTTCTTCTTCAACTTCCATATTTCCATCACTGACTATAGGTAAGTTGGAAACCAAAGGAATGGCATTTTCATTGTTATGATGCCCAAGTTTATCATTTTGTGCAGCAATAGTAGATGACATCCTGGAAAAGGGAAAGGGAACGTAATGTGGGTGCCAAGAATAGCAATAGTAATAGTTTATAGAAATAATGCAATGGGACCCATTAATATTTGAATTTGATTTGACTGATAGCAACCAACTGTGTTGGAATATTGAACTATATTCAAATTATATTGGCTACATTAATTTGATATTTGAATTTGATTCATAAATTATACTCTAAACAATTCTTTAACATTTTCCCTATTTTTAAGCACAATGAGAACCAATCAAATAAACACTTTCGAGAAAGTTAATCTACGATGACTTAAGGCATTCAACAATTGACATAAATTAAATGAGAAAAAAGGAGACTTTTTATAAATAAAACAAACCTAAGTTAATCTTAGATATTTTCGGAAAGCAAACGACAGAAATCCAAGATAGCATGCAGCAATTTTCTAAGAACTCAATCAAGCCTGAGATAACAGATAAACATGTAGATACATTTCCGTAAAAATCACCGCTTCATAAGGAATTTGAAGGCTTACTTGAGAGATTTTGGCGAGGCTCGAGGTTTCAAATCTCATTTAGAAATCACTTTCAAAGAAAAATTAGCATAATGCTAGCATCATGGAAATTAAATCTCCTAACATACCACTAACGTCAATAGACTCAAGGCCTATCTAATTCTAAATTGCAAATTGATCCATGGTTTTTTTGCCCGTGCACTAGAAAGAATAAAGTTATTCCTTTAAATAAAGCTTTTTTAAGAAATACCCACAACAAAGTGAAACAAATCAATTTCATACATTTTATGTTTAATTAAGTTTCAAGAAAAAGCCATTAGACTATGCATCCATGTTGTCAATTTTTTATTTACAATATCATTAAGAACATTAGTATTTTATTTATTAATATTCCACTAATTGTTTACTCGCCAGGCAATACATGGTGGTTTTGGTTAGAGAAATGTATTTAAAAAAAGGAAAAAGAAAGAGAAAAGAAAAAGGGAGACAAGAAATAAGGTTCTCTTTGATGTCTGTCTCGTTATTAAAAAAATGGGAAAGGAAATTGCAAAGAAAATAATAAGGAAAAAATTCATTATGATAATATAAAATAATATTTTATAAAACATGTCAGATAATATCTTATACATATAGTTAAAATCATGGTTTGAAATCTCAAAATCGGAATCAGCCAGCAGTTTTCGATAGCGGAATCGATCATATCAGTCATATCGGACAAATAATTAGTAGCATTTTGAAATATATTTCAGAAATTAATGTATTCTCAAGATACAATTTATAGGCATAATCAATTAAAAGAAATTAACATATTTTCAAAAAAATATTTGATAAATCAGTTCATGTATAATTGTTTGTGTTTAATAAATTTTTCCTAATTTCTATTGTTATCTATATAATTGATTATATTGGGAAAAGAATCATACTGATGCAAGGCAAGAGAAAAAAGAAAGACTGAGTGAAAGGTAAAAATCAATGGTTATGATTTAATCAAAATAACTAACGGCCAAGACTTATTTTGAACAAAATAATAAATTATTTCTACATTGTTTTTCCCATCTATCTTTATCTCTGTCTCTCTCTCCTCTCTCACTCAGGCCTCAGCCGAGCGACAAAGCCAGCCACCGATGTCTGCCCCGCTCGCGATCTCCCCCTGTCGTGATCCCCATCTGTCTCCCCCGCTCGTGATGTAATCTCTCTCCCCGCTCATAATCTCTCTGATCTCTCTCCCCACTCATAATATCTCTGATCTCTCTCCCACGCTCGCGATCTCTTCCCAATCTCTCTCCCCCGCTCGTGATCTCTGCCCGATCTCTCCCTGCAACACCATCTCTCCCTCCCTGCATCACCCTCTCTCCCTCTCTGCATCCGCTTTCTTCCCGATCTCTCTCCTTTCTCTATCAGCAGCCACACATGGAAGATGAATCACCCCAAATAGGACCATATCGGCCAATGCTGACTAATTCCCATTTTCTCCCAGCGATTCCAAAGCGTCTTGGCTGACCATGATTACAATCGCCCAATTCTGCATCGGACATGGCCGATTCTGATATTAATCGACCAAGATTTCAAATTGTAGTTAAAATTATTTGATAATATTAACAACCACAAATTTGTTGACATATTCATTATTAATTTTTATTCACTTTTTAATGTGCATAGCATGTGCCCGGCATACTAGTATAATAAAACAAAGAAAAAAAAGGCATTTTCTGAAATTTCCATTATACAAGAAGCGGGGGTATGGCCTGTATCTGCATGGGAGACTAGGGAGTACTAGAAGGAGCAAAAGTGAAACTTCAGTTGTGATCATTTCTCTCATCCCAATCAATTTCTCCATATCTCTATCCCAGCTTATCAGGTTCAGATGCGGGTCCAATAAGTACTCACTTCGAACCCAACTCTTTCCTACCACATCTCCTTTCTCTCCCGGGCCCTCCTCTCTTCTTAGGGATTAAACGTCGTCCTCTCGAAATTCAAAAGCCCAATGAACTAGGTCTGATCTCCTGCACAAATTCAATTCTCATCTAAAGAAACCTAGTGTTCTCCCAACTTTTGAGCCTCACCAAAACCTCTCAAATAAGTCTTCAAATTCCCAATGAAGCGATGATTGTTATGGAAATATATCTAATTATTTATTTGTTATCTCAAGCCTAATTGAGTTAGTTCTTAGAAAATTGTTACATGATATCTTAGGTTTATGTCGCTTGCTTTCCAAAAATCTCTAACATTAACTTAAGTTTGTTCTATTTGTAAGAAAGCCCCCTTTTCACATTTAATTGATGTCAATTATTGAATGCCTTAAGTTATCATAGATAAAAAAATTTCGAAAGTGTTTATTTGATTGGGGTTGACTGTGCATAAAAATAAGGAAAATGTGCTAAAGAATTGTTTAGAGTATACTTTGTGAATCAAATTCAAATATCAAATTAATAAAGCCAATTAAATTCAAATATAGTTTAGTATTCCAATACAGCTGGTTTGCTATCAATCAAATCAAATTCACATATTAATGGGTCCCATTGCATCATTTCTATAAACTATTATTGTTGCTCTTCTTGGCACCCACATTACATTCACTTTTGAAGGTTGGGAGATCATTAGGGTTTCTTTGAATGAGAATTGAACTCGTGATCGGACCTAGTTCACTCTTCGCTGGGTTTTGAGATTCAAGAGGAGGGTGTTTGATCGCCCAAGGAGAGAGAAGGGCCCGAAAGAGAAGAGAGATGTGGTAGGAAAGGATCGAATTTGGAGTAAGTATTTATTGGACCCACATCTGAAACTGATATGCTGGAATAGCGATAGAAAAATTGATAGGGATGAGAGAAATGAGCACAAGTGGAGTTTTCCAGTTTTGCCCCTCAATGTGCTCCCCAGTCCCCCACACACCACACAGACACACACAAGCCATACCCGCTTCTATATAATGGATATTTCTAAAAGTGAACCTTTTTTTGTTTTATTATACTAGTATACCAGGCACATGCTATGCACTTTAAAAAGTGAATAAAAATTAATAATGGCATATGTCAACACATTTGTGCTCATTAATATTATCAAATAATTTTAACTATATAGTATAAGATATTACTTGACATGTTTTATAAGATATTATTTTACATTATCAAATAATGAAATTGTGTTCCTTGGTACTTTCTTTGCAATTTCCTTTTCCATTTTTTTAATAACCCGACACACATCAAAGAGAACCTCATTTCTCATTTTCTTTTTTCTTTTTCTTTTCTCTTTTTTTTCCTTTCCCCCTTTTTTAATACTTTTCTCAAACAAAACGCAACATGTATTGTGGGGCGAGTAAAAAATTACCGGAATCTTAATGAATAAAATATTAATCTTCTCAATGATTTTGTAACTAAAAAATTGATAAAATTGATGCATAGTCTAATTGCTTTTTTCTTGAAACATAATTAAACATAAAAAGTATGAAATTGATTTGTTTCATTTATTTGTGGGTACTTCTTGAAAAAAAAACTTCATAGGTTGGAATAACTTTAGCTCTTTCTAGTGCACGGGCAAAAAAATCATGGATTAATTTGCAATGTAGAATTAGATAGGTCTTGAGTATATTGACATTAGTGGTATATTAGGAGATTTAATTTCCATGATGCTAGTTCACTGTGCTAATTTTTCTTTGAAAATGATTTCTAAATGAGATTTGCAACTACAAAAGGCAACAAGATTTTTAATGCTAAAGTTACTAAAGCAGATTTTGGAGAAAATACCTAAGGGAATTAAGTTGATAATTCTCTGCTTCACTTTCGGGCATTTGTGATTATTATCAAATCTATTAACCATATCTTATGAATGCATGTTTAGTGGCATTACCGAAGCATGATATTTCTTTTAGCAAATAAAGGATCATAACTAATGCTTTAATTTTTTTATTACCAATTGTTAGCATATCACTTTTTAGTGGTAAGGGGCATCACAGGCAAAAGTCATACCGAAATTCTCAGCTTTAACTTTTAGAAGCGAATGGAACAAGCTAGATAAATATTCTTTTTCTAGAATTTACAATAATCCCCAGAATGATTTAAAACACAAGATTTATAGTCCATAAAATGAATTTACTTGGCTAATCCATCTCTCTGATCTTGCAATTTTCAATTTCAATCCTAAGATTGAATAGCAGATCATACTATCTGATCTAGTTGGATTATTCATGTACAAGACAAAATAGAAAACCACAACTGGTACTTGACTGAAATAACAAACCATTTTTCTGAAACAAGTTTTTAGTGAAACATGATCCGGTTGCCAGGTAAATTGGGGCTTCAAATTGAATGGAAAAAGATTAATAGAATTAGTGAGGTCATGCCTCCCCAAAATTATAAAAAATAAATAAAATAAAAATTCTAAATGAAGACAAAAGATCAGGAATCTTAAGTAATCACTAAAACCCTAACAATTAAAATTGGTACATTTTCATTGAACAGAGAAAACAAAAACTAAAAAAAAATATAATTACCTTTTTGTATTTTTGAGTGGCACTCGGTGGAAATCCGGTGGAAAATTGGGCCTTTCAAAAGGAGAGGGGACCGGGGCGAGAAGGAGGAGAGGGTCGGTGACGAGAGATGGGAGTCACCGAGCGGGACGTGATCTCAAAGAGGGAGCGGCATTGGAGAAGGGAAGCCCTGTGAGAGGTGGAGGAGGGCGGCGGAAGAGAAGAGGAGAGGGGGTGGCGGGTGGAGGAGGAGGGGCAGAGCGTACGGTCGCCGCGAGCGAGAGAGTGTGTGTGCGCGTGTGTGGCGAGTGGGGAGCTCTGATATTGCCCAAAAGTTGGATCGGATTGAACTTCAAAAGGGTCGGATACTTAAACGGGTCGGGTCTTCAAAAGAACATAAGAAAAATTTTGACGGTTAAGATTTCAGCGTTAGTGGTCGGTAGGCCAGGATCTGTTCTGGACAGACCCGAAAAAAACAGTTCCCACTTCCAAACATAGAAAACACTTTTGTAAAAAGAGTATAGATTAATTGTCGGGCATTTTTTAAAAAAAAAATTGGATTTTAATTTAAAAACAGACTCACTCTAAAATAATTTAACAAATCGATCTCTTATTACAGTTCCGACACATGAGTTTTTCTTATTGTTTTGGGGTCTTCTTTTAAGTTATGAGTTGTTGTTCCTGACAATCAAACAAGAACGGCCGGTCTAATTGTTGAGGTCAGTAAAAATTAGATTGGAGATTTTTCATTCGATAGAACGTTGCTTAAATTAAGAAGCACCTTTTCAATTTTCTTCCTTAGTTAAACACCAATTAAACTGACAATCTTCTTGTCCTCCTTCTCTTGTCATCTTCTTCTATTGTTGAATTTAGTCTTGTTGTACATCCTTCTAATATTCTTCACAATAATGAATAATCTTCATCATCTTCTTGGTCATCATCTTCATCATCGGGAGATGGTAAGAATAGATTTGAAAACTAGTGATTTCTTCTTTAGTGGTGCCTTCTCCTCTCTTGTTTTTCTTTTCATCTCATGGATCTTGGGATTGCCAATAAGACCAATGAGCTTCATCTTTTTTTGTCATCGAGCTCCTTTAATGTTGGGGCTTTGACTTCCCATGATTGTGGAAGAGCGCGAGTGACCTTCCTCGCTTTTTGATCGTTGTCAATAACTTCACCTAAAAAGAAAGATCATTGGTGATTTTAGTAAACTTTGTGATCATGTCATCAATGGATTCGTTTTCATTTATAACAAATTTTCATATTGGAAACGCAAGAGATCAGTCTTAACTCTCTTGACTTGTAATGTCCCCTCATGCGTGACAACTAAGTGACACCAAAACTTATAAGCGGATTGGCAATGAATTACCCTAGCAATATCCTCATCATTCAAGACTTGAAGCAATGCATAGTGAGCTTTTGCATTGGCATCAAATCTCTTGGTGGCAATTTCGGACCATTTATCTTCATCACCATCAAGTACACTAAAGGGTTTGGTCACCGCCTTTGCAACTCATATTCCTAAGGATTGCAAGAACACGGTCATCTTAACTTTTCATATAAGAAAGTTAAGGCCATTAAATTTGGGTGAAGTCTTAATACTTTTGGCCATGTAAGCTAGTGTCAAAGCCAAAATGATAGTGCAATTGAAATGATTAGCAAAAGAATCTCTTTAAGGTGGTTAAACCAAAAACTAGAGTCCAAGACTTGATACCAATTGAAAGTACGCCTATAGGGGGTGAATATGTGTAATGCTAATATAATGGCAAACAATGCGGAATTTAAAATGAATGATGTAAACGGTCAACTCAAAATAAGAAGTGAAGTCAGGTTCCCCATGAAGGACTCTAGAACTTCTCCTCTATATTCCTCTAAATTAAAAGTTGAGGTGCTTAATTGCCTTCTTGTTGAGAAGAGTGAAACCAATAAATAAGAATGATGAATATGATACAAGCAATGAATAGCAAATACAAGAGAAGCAAAAATCCAAGTGCAAGCACTAACAATAGAGTAAGGGTAAGAGAAAAAGCAATCACAAACACAAGAAATTTGTTTCAAGGTTCAAGCACAAAGCTTTACATCCCCGCCTTCACCGCGTGAAGGATTTCACTATCCACTAAGGAGCTTTCCACAAAGGAGCCTCTACAAAGGAACCACAATGGTCTATACAAGACCGAAGTACACAACTCCAACTCTCAATCCTCTACACAAGAGGTAGCACAAAGCCAATGAGATTTACAAGCTCTTGGTTACCACAAAGGTCTCTTTACAACTTCCTATAGTATAAAATGAGGAGTAAAGCTCAAGAAGTTTGTGAGAGAAAATTCAGTTGAAATGAATGAATTTAAGAGCTAAAAACTTATAAAAATTGGTTTGGAGATAAGAGCACTTGAAATAAGAAAACTAGAAATTTTTTCTCTTTTGAACAAATCAGAATTTTCAAGTATTTTTCAAAAAATAAAATTAAAAAAATTATCTAAGCCTCTCCCAATAAGCTATATATATAGGCAAGTGATAAACACTATTAGAAGAGCCTATCAAGTCATTACGAGGAAGATTAAGCCCAAAGGGTAAATACCCATTGGAGAATAAGTTAAAAATCATCCTAAGGAGCTCATCTTGGGTGATGCATCTAAAGGAGTCACAACGCGCTCCAAACTCCATGACCTATGTGGTAACTTTGCTTTCATTTCTCATTTTGAACCAAAAGGCATTCTCGAAGCCGAGACGGACCCATATTGGTTGCTTGCCATGCAAGAGGAACTCAATCAATTTGAGCGCAACCAAGTTTGGCACCTTGTTCCTAAGCCCCACGATAGACCAATAATTGGTACTAAGTGGATCTTTAGAAACAAGATGGATGAGTCCGGAAATGTCATTAGGAATAAAGCTAGGTTAGTGGCCCAAGGTTACACTCAAGTTGAGGGAATTGACTTTGAGGAGACCTTTGCACCCGTAGCACGGCTTGAAGCCATACGGATGACACTAGCTTTTGCATGTTTTAAAAATTTTAAACTTTTTCAAATGGATGTGAAAAGTGCATTTTTGAATGGTTTTATTAACGAAGAAGTTTATGTTTCTCAACCTCCCGGTTTTGTCGATCATGTTCATCCCGATTTTGTTTTTAAACTTGATAAAGCTTTGTATGGATTGAAACAAGCTCCAAGAGCTTGGTATGAAGGCTTTCTAGTTTTCTCATTTCAAATGATTTTATTAAAGGCAAAGTAGACACAACTCTTTTTACTAAGCATGTTGATAATGATATTTTAATTGTGCAAATTTATATTGATGATATAATTTTTGGATCTACTAATGAGCTTTTATGCAAGGATTTTGAGAAGGTCATGCAACTTGAATTTGAAATGTCTTCAATGGGTGAGCTCAATTTCTTCCTTGGACTCCAAATCAAGCAATTGCAAGACGGAACCTTCATTAACCAAGCCAAGTACGCAAAGGAGCTAGTAAAGAAGTTTGGGCTTGAAGGATCAAAGGCTTGCAACACTCCAATGGCAACTACAACCAAGCTTGATAAGGACGAATAAGGTAAAAATGTTGATATTAAATTATATAGAAGCATGATAGGAAGTCTTTTATATTTGAAGGCAAGTAGGCCGGATATCATGTTTAGTGTGTGTCTTTGTGCTAGATTTCAATCGTGACCTAAAGAGTCTCATCTTATTGCGGTAAAACGCATTATTCGTTATATTAAGGGCACTATTGGAATGGGTCTTTGGTATCCGAAAACTATAGATTTTTCAATGACTAGTTATTCGGATGCCGACTATGCGGGTTGTAGAGTAGATAGAAAGAGTACTAGTGGGACATGTCAATTTCTTGGTAATTGTCTTGTTTCATGGTCCTCTAGGAAACAAAATTCAGTTGCTCTCTCAACCGCCGAGGCGGAGTATGTTGCCGCGGGGGCTTGTTGTGCACAAGTCCTTTGGATGAAACATACTCTCCTTGATTTTGATTTGCACTTTGATCATAAAAATATTTTGTGATAATACTAGTACTATACACATGACCAAAAATACAAATCAACATAGTAAGACCAAGCACATTGAGATTAGATATCACTTTCTTAGAGATCATTTTGAGAAAGGTGATATAGATATTGATTATGTTTCCACGGATTTACAACTAGCCGATATTTTCACTAAACCTCTTGATTTTGCTAGATTTTCGTTTATTTGTGGAGAACTTAATGTTTGTATTATTGAATAGACATGTTTTTCATAACCCTTTTTGATGTATGACAAAAAGGGGGAGAATAAGTTTAAGTTTACATGACAAAAATAATTTCATTTGGTCTTGGTTCCAAATGAATTTATATGCTTTAATTTTAAAGATTTGTTTTATGAGTTTTATGTTTATGTATGTATGAGTTTTTGAATTCATGTATTTTGAGAATTCTTGTGTTTTAGTTGTTTTTGGTATTTTTGATATCAAGAGCAATTTTTGTGTTTTATATTAGTTTCAATAATTGGTGCATCATTTCAATTATTGGTATCTAGAGCATATTCTTGTGTTTTATGTATAGCATAATTTGAGGGGGAGTTTTCTCCTCCCTATATTTTTGTTAATAGCCTATTTGTTTTGTCATCATCAAAAAGGGGGAGATTGTTGGCCCAAGAGGTTACACTCTCCAATTGTTTTGTGTTTTGATGATGACAAACCAAATTAGAGCTATTTGGTACTAATAAGTTTGTTAAGATAAGTTTCAGGTTTGTACCATGTTTAGAGACCATTCGCTTAGCTATTGCAAGAACTTCTAAGTTCCACAAAGTAAGGAAGGCATATTGCACATCAAGGAAGGATCATAGAAGAGAAGGCACTAGCAAGGCATTGGATGGCTCAAAGACTTGAAGATAGCTCAAGAAGTCTTCATGTAATTTGTTTTTCAGTTTATAGTATGTTAAAGAATAGTGGATAGGTTTGAAGCTCTATCACACACGTTTTTGCGCACATGCTCATTCCAAAATAATTTCTTATAAATTATACAAAAATATTTTGCATACAAGTTTTTGCCTACAAATACATCTTTATGTTTAATTCTATTCCCTGTTCAAAAGTATTTTTGTTAAAATCAAAATCCTCTTTATTTTCTTTTCCAAAAATGATTTTTGACCTGATCCGGTCGACCGGGACAGTCGACCGAGTCTGTGTCAGTCTGGTCCGGTCGACCGGACCAGTCGACCGCAGTTCTGGCAGAGGCACGTATCAGTGTACATGTCTGCCAGTCGACCGGGGCGGTCGACCGAGATATTGTTATTGCTCACAGGTTTTCTCAGTCGACCGGGTCGGTCGACCGCTAGCCTATAACGGTCGAATTTTTGATCTACCGGTCGACCGGCCCAGTCGACCGATGTGTCCGTTGAACAGTAACGGGCAGATTTTAAGTGAGCTGTTTATTTTTGTCTTTTGTGTTTAAAAATTCGTTTAAGGATATATTTTGATCTAATTACCTCCTAAACATCAGTAATTATGTTTTATCCCTAAACCCTAGCCCTCTCCTATAAATAGGGGTGTTTGGGAAGAGATTTGTTACAACAATTTTTGCTAGAAAATTCAAAAGTTTAAGGCTTTCAAAAGAGACTTGTTTCTTGGTTTTTGTGCTGAATTTCTCACTGATTTTCTGAAGGGTTTTCAAATACTCTCTGATTTAATTTTCTTTCTTCACTTACAACAAGAGCTTCATTCCTACTCAATATTCTCTAAGGACCTTTGTAAGGGAAGAGATATTTGAAAGAGAGAGTTTGTGGTCTTTTGACTACCAAGGAAATTACTTGTACTTGAGATTGTAGGAGTTGGGTACTCCATTATATTTGAGATCTTTGTGATAGTGGAAGTGGTCGGAATCCTTCTGGGGAAGGCGGGGAGTAGAGCTGGGTGCTCGAACCTCGATAACATATCCTTGTGTTTGCGATTGGTTTACTTTTCTTGTTCTTACACTCCTTACTCTACTTTGCTTGCACTTATAAATTGCTCATCATATTCATTGTCATACTTAATTGCTTGCATTCATCTTGTGATTCTTGATTGGTGATTGTTGTAGCTTTAAATTTTTAAATTGCCCTTTGATTAGCATTATCACCTATTCACCCCCCCTCTACGTGATTTTCAATTGGTATCAGAGCTTGGACTCTAGGTTTGGCTTAACATCCATAGAGAGATCCTTAAAACTAGCTAATCAACATTTTCATTTCATTCATTCATCACTAGTAAACATAGCCGACAATATTAAATCCCCACCTAAATTTGATGACCTCAATTTCCCAATTTGGAAGGTTAGGATGACTATATTTTTGCAATCTTTGGGTAGCTTAGTAGCCAAGTCCTTGACCAAACCCTATGAAGCACCCGATGGTGATGAGAGCACTTGGACCGACCTTGACTTTAAATTATATGAGGCTAACTCCAAGGCCCAAAACTCCCTATTGACCGCCTTGAATGAGGATGACCTTACACGGGTAATTCATTGCCAATCCGCCTATGAGATTTGGCAACACTTATTGGTCACACACGAGGGGACTTCACAAGTCAAGAGAGCTAAGATAGATCTCTTGAGGTCCCAATATGAGTCATTTAAAATGCTTGATGATGAGTCTATTGATAGTATGGCTACAAGGTTTACTAAAATCACTAATGGTCTTTCTTCCTTAGGTGATGACATCTCCAACGATCAAAAGGTGCGGAAAGTAATTCGGGCTCTTCCTTCATCATGGGAGATCAAGGCCACCACCTTGAAGGAGTTGAACGACAAGGACGAGATGGACCTCATTAGTCTCATTGGGAACCTAAAGACCCATGAGATGGAGAAGAAGGCAAGAGAAGAGGCCACTACTTCAAAGAAGAAATCCATAGCCTTCAAGACTTCATCCACCAATGATGACGATGAAGATGACGAAGAAGAAGATGAGGAGCTTACTCTACTTGTTCGCAACGTCAAGAGGATGTACCGGAAGAACAAGCTCAACTTCCGGAGAAAATTTGAAGGCAAAGAGGAGCGGAGGATCATTTGCTATAATTGCCGCAAACCCGGACATATCATGGCGGATTGTCCGGAGTTCAAGAAGAAGATGACTTCCTCCTTCAAGCCAAAGAAGCCGGAGGAAAAGAAAGCTTACAAAGCTACGTGGGATTCGGAAAGCGAGTCCGAAGAGGAGGTGGATCAAGCTAATATGTGTTTCATGGCAAACACACCCAAGGTAACCCCTCAATCCCTTGATGATGAAGATGATGATGTAAGTAAGGAAGTTCTAGTGCATGCTTTTGTAGAACTTTCTGAAACTTATGATAACAAGAAACTTGAATGCATAAAATTACAAAAAGAAGTTGCTTTTCTTAAGAATCAACTTGCCATTGTTTCTAAAGAAAAAGATGATGTTTTTTCAAATTTTATTTCCATGCAAAAAGAATTTTGTGCCTACAAGAGTTCTTGTAAGGCAAAATCTCCTATTATTGATATAAAAGAAATTTCTTCTTTTAAATCTAAAATAAATGATTTTGAAAAAGTTTTAAAGGATTGTGCTTTTAACACTAAGAAACTTGAGGACATGTTTTCTAAAAAGCACACTTCACATGCTAAGACTCCCCATGCTCACACTACAAATAACACTCCTCATGCTAAATCTTTTCATGCTCAAAATTCTCATGCTCACAAATCACACACTCACTATGCTTTTAAATATGGTAGAGTGTATAGATGCACATATTGTGGTAAAAATGGACATTTAGCTAAGTTTTGCTATGATCAACTAAATAGATCAAATAATCTTGTTTGGGTTCATGACACTAACCCTAGAGGACCCAAGAAAATGTGGGTACCAAAATCAAGTCTTAAATTGTTTGATGTAGGTACACACCAAAGCTCCAAGACGTAGGGAGCGGTGGTACCTTGATAGTGGTTGTTCAAGACACATGACATGGGACATCAACAACTTCACAACCCTATCAAGGTACATGGGAGGTGGCACCGTCACCTTCGGGGATGACTCCAAAGGAACTATCATCGGTATAGATAACATTCAAATTGGTGCATCTCCTATTATTGAGAATGTTGTTTTAGTTGATGGTTTGAAACATAATTTGCTTAGCATTAGTCAACTTTGTGATCGTGGACTTAAAGTTGTTTTTGATGATACTTCTTACAAGATTTTTGATGTTAAATCTAATGATTGTATTCTTACCGGTTTTCGTGATAATAATGTTTATATCATTGACATGCTTAATTTAGATTGTTCTACTAAATGCTTGAATGCTTTTGATGAAAATTCTTGGCTTTGGCACAGAAGATTAGGACATGCATCTTTTGACCATATTTCTAGGATTAATTCAAAGGAATTGGTGAAGGGTATACCTTGCTTGAATTTTGAGAAAGACCGCATTTGTGGTGCGTGCCAACTTGGGAAACAAACCAAGTCTTCCTTTAACCAATCAAGGATATCATGTCAACTAGGCCTTTAGAATTAATTCATATGGATCTTTTTGGACCAACTAAAACTAAAAGTTTAAATGGAAGTAGATTTGCATTTGTTTTGGTTGATGATTTCTCCCGTTTTACTTGGGTTTTCTTTTGCAACATAAAGATTAAACTTTTTCTCATTTTAAGATTTTTCGAAAAGAGTTGAAAAAGAAAAGGGTTTTCCGATTTTGAGAATAAGGAGTGATAGAGGTGGTGAGTTTGTTAACCAACTCTTCATGACTTATTGTGATGAAAAGGGAATTAAGCATGAAATGTCTTGTCCCAGAACTCCACAACAAAATGGAGTAGTAGAAAGGAAAATAGAACACTTCAAGAGATGGCTAGGACAATGATAAGTGAATTTGACCTCCCTCAATATTTATGGGCCGAGGCCGTAAACACCGCATGCTATATATCGAATCGTATTTATTTGTGCAAAAATTCTTCAAAAACATCATTTGAAATGTATCATTCTAGAAAACTAAATGTTGCATATTTTAAAGTTTTTGGATGCAAGTGTTTTGTTTTGAATACTAAGGATAATTTGGGTAAATTTGATGCTAAGGCTTATGAGGCTATCTTTGTTGGATATTCCTCTACTAGTAAAGCATATAGAGTTTTCATTAGATCTTCTCAAACCATTGAAGAATCCATGCATGTTAAGTTTGAAGAATCTAATGTGGTTGTTGAGAATGTTGTAGAGATTGAACCATTAGGTGAAGACATGGAGAGACTATCCTTGAAGGACTCACCCGCTCAAGAAGAAAAGCTAGATCCTATTGGTGAAGTTCAAGAGGATAAGGAGGAAAGCACTCAACCGCTTCCTAAAGCTTGGAGATACGCAACAAATCATCCTAAGGAGCTCATCTTGGGTGATGCATCTAAAGGAGTCACAACGCGCTCCAAACTCCATGACCTATGTGGTAACTTTGCTTTCATTTCTCATTTTGAACCAAAAGGCATTCTCGAAGCCGAGACGGACCCATATTGGTTGCTTGCCATGCAAGAGGAACTCAATCAATTTGAGCGCAACCAAGTTTGGCACCTTGTTCCTAAGCCCCACGATAGACCAATAATTGGTACTAAGTGGATCTTTAGAAACAAGATGGATGAGTCCGGAAATGTCATTAGGAATAAAGCTAGGTTAGTGGCCCAAGGTTACACTCAAGTTGAGGGAATTGACTTTGAGGAGACCTTTGCACCCGTAGCACGGCTTGAAGCCATACGGATGACACTAGCTTTTGCATGTTTTAAAAATTTTAAACTTTTTCAAATGGATGTGAAAAGTGCATTTTTGAATGGTTTTATTAACGAAGAAGTTTATGTTTCTCAACCTCCCGGTTTTGTCGATCATGTTCATCCCGATTTTATTTTTAAACTTGATAAAGCTTTGTATGGATTGAAACAAGCTCCAAGAGCTTGGTATGAAAGGCTTTCTAGTTTTCTCATTTCAAATGATTTTATTAAAGGCAAAGTAGACACAACTCTTTTTACTAAGCATGTTGATAATGATATTTTAATTGTGCAAATTTATGTTGATGATATAATTTTTGGATCTACTAATGAGCTTTTATGCAAGGATTTTGAGAAGGTCATGCAACTTGAATTTGAAATGTCTTCAATGGGTGAGCTCAATTTCTTCCTTGGACTCCAAATCAAGCAATTGCAAGACGGAACCTTCATTAACCAAGCCAAGTACGCAAAGGAGCTAGTAAAGAAGTTTGGGCTTGAAGGATCAAAGGCTTGCAACACTCCAATGGCAACTACAACCAAGCTTGATAAGGACGAACAAGGTAAAAATGTTGATATTAAATTATATAGAAGCATGATAGGAAGTCTTTTATATTTGACGACAAGTAGGCCGGATATCATGTTTAGTGTGTGTCTTTGTGCTAGATTTCAATCGTGTCCTAAAGAGTCTCATCTTATTGCGGTAAAACGCATTATTCGTTATATTAAGGGCACTATTGGAATGGGTCTTTGGTATCCGAAAACTATAGATTTTTCAATGACTAGTTATTCGGATGCCGACTATGCGGGTTGTAGAGTAGATAGAAAGAGTACTAGTGGGACATGTCAATTTCTTGGTAATTGTCTTGTTTCATGGTCCTCTAGGAAACAAAATTCCGTTGCTCTCTCAATCGCCGAGGCGGAGTATGTTGCCGCGGGGGCTTGTTGTGCACAAGTCCTTTGGATGAAACATACTCTCCTTGATTTTGATTTGCACTTTGATCATATAAAAATATTTTGTGATAATACTAGTACTATACACATGACCAAAAATGCAAATCAACATAGTAAGACCAAGCACATTGAGATTAGATATCACTTTCTTAGAGATCATTTTGAGAAAGGTGATATAGATATTGATTATGTTTCCACGGATTTACAACTAGCCGATATTTTCACTAAACCTCTTGATTTTGCTAGATTTTCGTTTATTTGTGGAGAACTTAATGTTTGTATTATTGAATAGACATGTTTTTCATAACCCTTTTTGATGTATGACAAAAAGGGGGAGAATAAGTTTAAGTTTACATGACAAAAATAAGTTCATTTGGTCTTGGTTCCATATGAATTTATATGCTTTAATTTTAAAGATTTGTTTTATGAGTTTTATGTTTATGTATGTATGAGTTTTTGAATTCATGTATTTTGAGAATTCTTGTGTTTTAGTTGTTTTTGGTATTTTTGGTATCAAGAGCAATTTTTGTGTTTTATATTAGTTTCAATAATTGGTGCATCATTTCAATTATTGGTATCTAGAGCATATTCTTGTGTTTTATGTATAGCATAATTTGAGGGGGAGTTTTCTCCTCCCTATATTTTTGTTAATAGCCTATTTGTTTTGTCATCATCAAAAAGGGAGAGATTGTTGGCCCAAGAGGTTACACTCTCCAATTGTTTTGTGTTTGATGATGACAAACCAAATTAGAGCTATTTGGTACTAATAAGTTTGTTAAGATAAGTTTCAGGTTTGTACCATGTTTAGAGACCATTCGCTTAGCTATTGCAAGAACTTCTAAGTTCCACAAAGCAAGGAAGGCATATTGCACATCAAGGAAGGATCATAGAAGAGAAGGCACTAGCAAGGCATTGGATGGCTCAAAGACTTGAAGATAGCTCAAGAAGTCTTCATGTAATTTGTTTTTCAGTTTATAGTATGTTAAAGAATAGTGGATAGGTTTGAAGCTCTATCACACACGTTTTTGCGCACATGCTCATTCCAAAATAATTTCTTATAAATTATACAAAAATATTTTGCATACAAGTTTTTGCCTACAAATACATCTTTATGTTTAATTCTATTCCCTGTTCAAAAGTATTTTTGTTAAAATCAAAATTCTCTTTATTTTCTTTTCCAAAATGATTTTTGACCTGATCCGGTCGACCGGGACAGTCGACCGAGTCTGTGTCAGTCTGGTCCGGTCGACCGGACCAGTCGACCGCAGTTCTGGCAGAGGCACGTATCAGTGTGCATGTCTGCCAGTCGACCGGGGCGGTCGACCGAGATATTGTTATTGCTCACAGGTTTTCTCAGTCGACCGGGTCGGTCGACCGCTAGCCTATAACGGTCGAATTTTTGATCTACCGGTCGACCGGCCCAGTCGACCGATGTGTCCGTTGAACAGTAACGGGCAGATTTTAAGTGAGCTGTTTATTTTTGTCTTTTGTGTTTAAAAATTCGTTTAAGGATATATTTTGATCTAATTACCTCTTAAACATCAGTAATTATGTTTTATCCCTAAACCCTAGCCCTCTCCTATAAATAGGGGTGTTTGGGAAGAGATTTGTTACAACAATTTTTGCTAGAAAATTCAAAAGTTTAAGGCTTTCAAAAGAGACTTGTTTCTTGGTTTTTGTGCTGAATTTCTCACTGATTTTCTGAAGGTTTTCAAATACTCTCTGATTTAATTTTCTTTCTTCACTTACAACAAGAGCTTCATTCCTACTCAATATTCTCTAAGGACCTTTGTAAGGGAAGAGATATTTGAAAGAGAGAGTTTGTGGTCTTTTGACTACCAAGGAAATTACTTGTACTTGAGATTGTAGGAGTTGGGTACTCCATTGTATTTGAGATCTTTGTGATAGTGGAAGTGGTCGGAATCCTTCTGGGGAAGGCGGGGAGTAGAGCTGGGTGCTCGAACCTCGATAACATATCCTTGTGTTTGCGATTGGTTTACTTTTCTTGTTCTTACACTCCTTACTCTACTTTGCTTGCACTTATAAATTGCTCATCATATTCATTGTCATACTTAATTGCTTGCATTCATCTTGTGATTCTTGATTGGTGATTGTTGTACCTTTAAATTTTTAAATTGCCCTTTGATTAGCATTATCACCTATTCACCCCCCCTCTAGGTGATTTTCAAGATGTAGAGATGATTTAGAGATTCTCGATCTCTTACTCCTTCTAGGTTCAACTTTCGAATTAACTGCTGGTTCACTTGGTCCTTCATCCATGAATGTACTTTCATGTTTTTTCCCCAGAACTCTTATTTTCTTCCTATTTGTACGAAAAAGACGTCTTCAAAGAATATAATATTTTTTAACTTAATAATCATGTTCACATGAATATCAGATAATTCTAATTTGTGCACCAAAAATCTATAGGCACTGCTATTAAAGGTATAGTCTATGAAAACACAATCCATTATTTTTTATCCCAACTAAGTTTTTTAAGTAGTAGTGCTGGCACTTTTACAAGGCACCCCCATATTTTTAGGTAATGGTAGGAAGGAGGCTTTCCGTGCCATAAATCAAGTGGTATAAGAGTTTCTAAAGATCTGAATCTTTTGGCCATATCAAGAAGTAGAGATTCCAACAGGTGGTCAAATACCCAGAAATCCTCATTAAGGCGGCCAAAATCAGAGGAAAATTTAGAGAAAATATAATGAAAATGAAGAAGAAAAAGAGATAGCATCGTGCAAGTTTCTTCTTCGAGTCGACAACAAAATTGAGGTTTTGGAGAACCCGAAAATGATTGAGTTCAGACGTTTGATATTCTTGTGAGGAGGATTCATATACCGCTGAGCAGTGAGTTGAGTCGGTTATAGCGGTGGAATTCTGGCCAACTAAAGTTCTGTAAAGTGTTATTAATCTCTTCTTTTAGTATTCTTAAATCTTTGTATAGGAGATAGAGGCGGAGAGAGTAATGGGATATTGTAATATTTAATCTCTAGTGGATACTTGTTGCTGCTTGTCCCATCGTTTTTCCCATAAGGGTTTCTACGTAAATCTTGGTCTCTTTTGAATGATTGCTCTTGGTTGATTATTATTTATATTTTGCCTAGATCATTGTTGTGGATTTAGACGATAATTTCATAGGAAATCCGTGATCAATTAGTGGCGCCGAATCCTATTATTGTGTTGGTCAAATGCTCGGCACAGTTGCCAAGCTTGTCACTGGGATGTCCTTGGCCTTGTGTATCACAGCCTCGATGGTGGTTGTGACTGTGAGATGGATGAGATAGAGGAGGAAAGAGGTAGGGAGGATAAGACTTTGGTGATGAGGTAGTTGTTGCAGAGAGGGCAAGGAGGAGCGGGGTAATTTGTGGAAGGAATTTTGAATTGGTCAGAGGGATTGTAGGTGCTAGTGGGTAACTAAATCTCAAATTTATTGTACCAAGACGATAATGTTTAAATGGACACAATATGCAGACAGGTAGAAAAGTTACAAAAGTATGCACAACATGTATATCAGACTCATATGTCAGAGACATTTCAACTCTATGATAAGAGTGTCCGTGCTACATAACATCCATGTCATAATTGATTTCTTGAGGAAAATTTAAAAAATAATAATCATAATAGTTTATTTCTTTGCATGTCTGTCATTGCATCTAATTTTATATTCCCATTCCTGGAATACGTGCACGAATATGTGAACCAATTTTTCACTAATATTTTTATATTACTCTGTATTTATTTTTCTTTTAGTATTACTTTTATTATTGTTTTGATAACAAATTTGAATTTTGTAAACTCAAAGTCAGCCCGAGTCTGAACTTAGGACCAGATCCCAATAAAACTACTCGATTTAACCTTCTTGATAATGGGATTGGACCTGTTTTAGTTTCAAATATTTATTTTTAATATTTTGAATTTTTCAGAATTTTCTGAGATTTTTCTGAATTATTTTGTAAAATCTCCTAAAATTGGTATCGACCGGTATTGCCGGATGATTCCAAAATTTTAGTTTACAAACTGAGTTGAATTTCTAGAATCTATTTTCATGTTCTTCAGAATCATATTTTCTATTTTAATATATTTTTAGAGTTTTTTCTGAATTAGTCAAAAATTCGACTGAACTGATGTCGACCGGTATTACCGATCGATTTCAGGATTTTTAATTTACAAATCAAACTAAGCTTCTTGAATCCAATTTCATATTGTTTCTTAGAGTAATATTTTCTATTTTATAAAAATTTTGATAATCATTCTGAACTAGTTAAATTTTACCCGATTAAATAATATTAAGTAATTCTATGCTTTCTGTCTTCCTTTTCTTCTTCTTCGATCATCTTCTTTCCTGCCCCCATAAGCCACTGACCTCGCCACTGACTCTCCCCTGTCTTCCTCAAACCTCACTCTCTCTCCTTCTATCAATTCTCTTCCACTCTAATTCCTCTTTCTATCTCTTTACACTCTCATTTTAATACTCTCACTCTCATAAAAACCACTCTCCCTTCCTCCTTCCATAGTCGGCCACCTCTCCACCCACCATCGGTCATTCGACCATCTCAGGTGACCCCAATTTCGGCAGCCCACCATCCAACCAATCTCACCACATCTCCTCCTTCTTCAATTGCATCTCCACCACCAAACCATCTCCTTCCCCTTCAACCACCAACCACATCATCACCAACTCTACCCACATCTTCTCCACTCTCCCCTCCTCCACCAAAATTCTCCATCTTCTTCAGCTATTCCCACTGATTGTAGAAAAAATAGAGATATAATTAAGGGTTAGAAAGATGTTATCTGTATGGATATATGTCTCTGTCTTTCACAATATATCCGCGGTAGTAAGAGCTAAAGCGGGTCGAACCTCAGGGAGTGATGTGATGGAAGCTTTTCGGTACTATTGTCTTCATATTATCTTCTTTGTTTAAAGAACTTGAAAAAAAGGGATGGATTGTATGTGGATAAAGAAAAATCTTTAGAAAGTACTTAGCAAATTTTAACTCTATTTAAAAAACACTGGTTAAAGTTAAATATTAAAATTTCAAGATCTTCATCAAGCATAGATTAAGAAAAATAGTCAAAAAGTATTAGTAAATATTTTACCTAGTTGCTTATCCTAATGTGTCTTCAAGAACAAGGATTGGAGTAGACATGCATACAATCTAATTTGGTTATCTACTAGATAATAAATGTAATGGTGGTGATATTTTAGTAAGTTATGAGAAAAGATCTAGCTACTCATGCTTGAAGACCGAATTAAGAAAGCATATAAAAGAAAGCATATAAAGGAAGCAAAAAAATATCAATGAAAAGAAAATTATAAAGAAGAACAAAAAAACTTGTTTATTGAGCTGTCACCTTTAAAGTACAATAGCTCCTTCCTTCTTGACAAACTTGAACTAAACTAAAACCAAAAATTATAATAGAGATTCAGAAAGAAAAGATGATCAAAATAAAGCCCTAAACTTGATTTTCAAAGATGTCTCTCCTCTGTTACTCTTCAGGGTATTTATGAGAAATTCCAGTAATAGAGTCCCAGTAGAATACCCCCCCAACCGCCATGCACGTGGTCACAGAAATGTGGCATTTTCGCGGCAAAAAAGAAGGAGGTGCGGGCTTTTTGTGGAGTCTGGGCACGCGCTTTGGCGCGTAGCTCCATCTTGTCCATTCATCTGAAGATCTATCCTTAGAATCCTCGTTTGAATTTTGAAGTTTAAAATAACCTTGTTTTCTAGATAACTTAGGAAACAAGTTATCCATAAATCCAAAATTTAAACTTGAATTCTCTCCTTTATCTTTGACTTGGGGATCAAGAAACTTAATTTAAATTGGCTTTCTCCTTTTTCTCTGATTTAGGATAGGATATTTTTTGAATTAACTTGGGCTTTATGGGCCCTTTGGGCTTCTCTTTAACTTGTGGGCTTCTTTTAGGCTCTTTTCTTTTCTATTTTTAATTATGGAAGCCTGCACATTACTAAACAATAAAACGATTAAATAACAGTGCTTTATAAAAAAATAAACAAGAAAATATGACTAAAAATATGCACTTTTGGTGAACAATCACACCCCCATACCTATATTTTACTCATCCTAGAGTAAAACAAGAAGAAGAAAAAGAACTAATATAATCTAAACTAACTCACTTTCGTAGGAATCATTGTCGCACTTAGCACGTGTAACAAGCCGTTAAACCTCTAGGTTACCATTAGAGGACGAGTTTTGTCTCGTGAGGGTTTTCAGTGAATTACACCTGTTTGGTGAGAAAAACGTCTTGGTCGATGTAAGATTCTTTTGAGTGACTGAAAGGTTACAACGGAGCGATTCTGATTACAAAAGAGGGGAGAAAACGCAGTCTCCCCTTTGTTTAAGGCTGAGTTCTTCTGGGTGGCGGTGGAGAGTGATTCATATTCTCTGTTGATCGATCGGCTGTCTAGTTTCTCTTCAAGATGTTCTCAAGACTAATCAGAGAGGAACTCTATTATTTTTAACACACTAGGTATTTAGAGTCCACTGATTACTCCTTTTCTCCAAAAGTCCTCTCTGCTCCAAAAAAGCCTCCTCCTCCTCATAGCTACTTAGACTATTTATAGGGAGGTATAGGATATTATTATCCCCTAAAATTCCTCCATAATGAGAATTAGCTCCCTCATTATGTGGGGAGTTAATTGACCCAATAATGGGGGTCTATTACAATAAAAACGCAGGTCTCGCACTGGATGCGGACCTCGCGTTGCTTGATGTAGATGTGAGCGTCTGCGAAGTTGCTTAGACTCGCGGTTAAAGTAAGACGCAGGGTTTGTCAGACCAGCGTATGAAGTGGAGCATCAAGTTGCTTAGACCCGTGCTTGAAATAGGACGTGGAGTCACTCAAACTCGTGTTGAACGCGGGTATACTCAGACCCACGTCTGATGTATCCATGCTTCTTGGGACACGAGGTCCGCATTTTAGTCGAAAAGTGACCTTCGTGTTGAAATGGGACTCGCGTCGATGGCTTGTCCTTAGTAGTTTTTAGACAGCCTATAGAACTCCCTCCAAAGTTTTTGAAACTCCGCAGTTAACTGAGATAAATTTCGAAACACTTTAGACTTCAGTTGATTTGGGCCTCCCATGATTGGACTGACAATCTTTTGAAATGCCCTGAGCTTGATCCTGTCTGGATTGTAGTCTTCGTGAGTGTACTGTTGAATACTTGAAGCCTCCAGGGAAGATCATCACAAGTGTCTTAGAAACTCAGCTAGCACTTGTCATGAGCTTTGGTTTGTTCGTCAATGTACTATTGAACTGGTATAGTTGTCCATTATTTTTTCCAGTGTACTGTTGAATTGATTGTAGAAGTAGGGACATACTCTTTGTATGTGAGAGAACGCAGCCTCATAGACGCGGTTGTCATACGGGTCAAGTGGAGAGGCGAACTTCAGTAGAGTTGAGACGCGACCCTCAATTGCCACGTGATTCTCAATTGCTGTAGAGACGCGGCTCTCAATTGCTGAAGAGACACGACTGTTGATTGCCGTTGAGACGCGGCTCTCGAAATGTGAAGATCGTGTTAGATGCTTTTAGGCGCGAATATAGGCGCCCCTTGGAACGTATGTCTGGCTTGAGAACCCAAAAGTCGCTGAGAATTTTCAGGCACGGATGTCCTTTAAACTCGAATAACGTGATAGACACGTGTCTTGCTCAGACTGGATTTGAGATTTGCGCCACGAATTAAGGCCATTAAGGAGCTTTTGAGAAAGGTTTTGAGGTTTACACCATTAATTAAGGCCATTAGAGAGCCTATAAATAGGCTAAGAGTCTCGTAAGAATCATTCATTTTTACTATCCTCCTCCTCAAGCGTGTATCTGAAGAACTTTCAGAGTTCTGGGGCCTTCAAAAGAACCCAAAGGTTTAATATTTTTTCGCCATCTTCTTCAAAGATTATCACTGTCAAGTAACCCCAAAGTAAAAAAGCATCATTTCTTCCTCTGGCATCCTTATTACTGCACCCAGATGGATGCAACTCTCCTTCAAAAGATCCTTTCTTCAGGTAGGAAATGGCTCTCGCTATTATCGCACATGGCGAGACACCGTCCTCTTAAAGCTTTTCTTTGAAGAGACACTGCTTCTTAACTTCTTTCTGAAGTTCTCGCTATTGCTGAATCATGAAGAGACATGATTGGTCGCTAATGTTGCATATTTAGTATCAAATTTCCATACTTATTATAGAATAAAATCTGCATTGTCCTAATTAAATGTTTAATTTATTTGCAGGCCCATTCCTTAAGGAGATGAAGAGAAATGAGCCCAAAAGCCCACCAGAATTCTGAATTAAATCAGAATTAATTCGAGCTCAATAAATCAGGGAAAAATCAAGAGGTTGAAAATCGGTTGAGAAGAATCCTCTCAGAATCGATCGGTTAAAGCCAAGAATCAAAGGCCATTTCGTCACAATCCTGGACTCAAACGAGAAAATCAACTGAAGATAAATGCAGGAGGAAAACCCAGGGAGACCCACCAACAGGGTGTGGCCACCTGGCCACACCCTGGCCGCAGAAACGCGGCCAAAGCCGCGTTTCCGCGGCTGTTTGAAAGTTGTTGGGGAGCGTTTGCTCCCCCAATCTTCCCGGGATTCTCCTCGTGTTGGTTTTGCCTATAAAAAGCCAGTATTTGCACTGAAAATGGGACGATCATGCAGAGATAGGATTTAGCCTAGTTTTCATTCTTTGTAGCTTAAGTTTTTCTTTTCTTTTTATGTAATTTGTATGTAAGCTTAGGTTAGATGAAGATTCATGTAAGTAAGAGAGAGAGGCTTATGTTGAGAGTGACACTGATGTACCCTCCTCCTTTCTTCCATTGTTTCTGCAAGCAATAAAGGTAAACATTTGTTTATGTTCGTATTTTCTTTTGTTTTCTTCTTCCTCTTTCTACTTTACCTCTTTTGTTTTTGATGAGCTTGCAAGTGAATCCAGAAGTATAACTATACAAAAGCCTTTGTGAGTGCCAACGATACTTCATGAAGACGTTCTCCTCCTCAAGATCCGTATCACTTCATTCTTGCAAGGCTTGATAATATAATGCGAACAGGGACTGAGCTTGATCTTATGACCTATGCGTTGAACGCCTCCGAAGTAAGGTAGAACATGCAAGGTTTCCAGGTAAGTCATCAACCAAACTAGGTGAGTATTTCTTTAACCTTCTCTCTTTTCTTTTATTTCTTAGTTTAGATCGCCAACACGATTTCTTTCACCACGTCTTCCAAATCTTTCATCATTTCTTTTTCAATTCATTTGTACATAGTCACTTTCTGATTCTCTCCACCTTCTCATTCTACCGTTTTCTTTCTAACTTTAACCTAACTCGTTTTCATTTTCATTTCTTAAAACAAAGAAGAACTTTCGTTTTTCTTCACAAAGATTTTAATAAAAACTTTGAACGCTTCTATCGCAAACCCTCCTTGTGGATCACGACCCGCATAGCCACTTGCTATAGCGGTAAGAATTGAGCACTTGCACATCTTTATTCTTAAGTTCTAAAATTCTATATTTTGTGTGCAGGTTTTGCCTCAATCAAGACACGGTCTCTTAACTTTTTTTTTTGAAGTTTTCAAAGTTTTTGTTGAAGTTGGATAGTCGATTAAAGATTCACAAGTCCATGCTTGATTTGTAAATGTGACTCTTGTATTGATAAACGGAACGCAGATTTGGCAATTTTTAAGTTCTGATCTTTTTCATGCGATTTTCGCGTCCCAACGAGTCTCGCGTTTTGAGATCTTAAACGCGAACATAGCAAAATTCTTGTCTTGAGATCTTAAATGTGGGTCTCATAAATAAGGTTCGCGTTTGAGCATTAGACTTAGAAAATTTTCTAAGTCTGGAGTTCAGACGCGAGCTTCAGGTGAGCCTCGTGTTTCAACCATTGGACGCGGGCCTCATGTTGAGCCTCGCACTCAATATCTTGACTGTTCTTTGTCTTTGCGAAATTAACCCCTGAGTTTTCTATTTTTGCAGGCCTCGACTATATCGATGGCACTAACTCCACTGTCTCCTCCAGCCTATGGAAGACAGTTGCATCCACTGAAGCCAACAAGAAACAACAAGTTCGTTTGATCGGCAACCATTCAGGAAGTTTGGGCTTCTCTTCGGAGGTGGCATCAATGAGGGAGAAGGGGATCTACATGATGAGGATAAAAACTAGCTTTGTCAGTTCTGGACCTCTCTGGAGCATTATTGATTTGCACCCGAATAATGTTGGACGTGATACACCAGTAGGTTTCAGATCCTCCTTTCACCAATCTTATTCAAGGAAGTGACAAAGACGAAGAATTCTTGCTCGATGACTTTCTGGTGGCCAAATCTTCCATTAAGCGAAAGATTACAACCTTGTTAAGGAGGAGGCCTTTCATGCCAGTTGGTCGGGTGGAATCAGAATATTCCACTGTATTTCGACCTCAAGTAACACTATTATTCTCAAGAGGAGAGGAAACAAACCTACTGTTCCTGGCTATAGTCAAAAAAGCATGCTTAAGGGATATCCAACATTTCAACGAGCAAGTACTATCTCTCGCTGAGCAAGAGTCAGTATAAAATTATACTCCTTTTGTAACACTCTATCTCATTGAATAAGAGAGTGTTTGTATCACTTTTAAATTTGATATAAATAAAAGTGATAATTTTGCCTTCTTCTTGTTTGATTTTCCTTTGTGTTTTGAAAATCTTGTTGGCCCAGAGGCCCTTCACTGTAGTTTTGATGATGATTAACTCATGTAGTTATAGTTTACTAATAATTTTGTGTTTAAATAGTTTCAGTGATTGACCAAAATATTAGTAGGTGTTTAGCTCCAACAAAAGAGTTTTGGAGCTTTCACATGATGATTCAAGAGCTCGAGCGTCAAGATCGCATCTAGTACTCGTTGGAGTCAAGCTCGTTGGATAGCGTTTGGATAGAGTCGACTTGGAGGCAGAATTCTACAAGAAGACCTCGGTTTGTTTAGTTTAGATTGTTTAAATCTTGTGTAAAGGTACATAGTATTGATATGCCCAAGTTCACATACACACACAAGTTTAAAGTTTATTGGTATTGGTTTTCGGTTTAACCGGTTTCAGATTTTATGTCAAAAACAAAGATATATATGTATATCTTATATGTATATTGGATTCTATCCATATACAATATGCTTCAAAGTTGTTTGTTTTGTATTTAGACAAGTTTTGAAAAAAAAACGGATTTCCATTTAAAAGTTTGGTTTTTAGAAAATACCGATTTTTGTTTAAAGCCTAAGTTAAATATCACAAAAAAAACGGTTTAAATAGTTTATAATATGTGTTGAATTTTTGTCACACATATTTGTATTTCAAAGATCTAATAAAAACTTATTTTTGTTGAATTTATGTGATTTTATGGGATTTAATTGATATTAAAAAGACCAAGTTTTCATACCTGTTTTCTCAGCCAGACTGTTCTGGCAGTCGACCGGACGATCGACCGGACCAGGAGTCGGTCGACCGTCATGGTCGACAAATGTGCACGGGACGTGCACAAAGGCCAGCCTATTCAGCCGATCGACCGACTGAAAGCACCCCTCTCGGGTGGGGGCCGGTCGACCGATGGCTTTGGCCCGGTCAACCGGGTGATCGACCGGAGGCACAACGGTCAGAAGAATGACCGTTGGCCGATCGACTGGGAGGGCAATTTTACCCTTTCCAGACTGCCAACGGGCAGATTTTTGAGAGGCTATATATATGCTTGCTATTAAGCTGATTTTAACAAGATTTGAGAAGAAAATTTTCTATCTTTCAAGTGTTTTTAGCAAGAGTTTTGTTGTTAAAAGATTTATTTTTATTTATTTTTTAAAGTGTTGGAAAATTCAAAAAAAGAGAGTCTTTGGGAATTAGTTTTTGATCTTGATTTCAATATCTATTTGGAGATTTTCTCAAGTGTTTTCTTTGTTCTAAACACTTTATTTTCTCACACTTGAGCTATCTATCTATCTTATCTATTAGGATCTTATTTTGTGAGGAAAATTTGTTTGTGATTTGTTGAGACCACCATGTGTTGTAAATCTCTTTGCTTTGAGTTGTGGGTATCCCTCTTGTGTAGAGGTAATTGTGAAGGAGTTTGGTTTGGTTGGTATCCCTCTAATTGTAGTGGTGATTGTTGTGGAGTGTTGGCTTAGTGCCTTTCCCTCTAATGTGAGGTGATTGTTGTTTGGCCAAGTGCGCATTCCTCTAAGTGTAGAGGTGATTGTTGTTGTGCCTTGCCTCTTATGTAGAGGTTGTATTTGTTAGAGAGAGAAGTTGTGTACTCCTAGTTGTATTTACTCAAATCCTTAGTGAAGGTTCCCTGTGTGGGAAGTCCTGTGTGGACGCTATAGTGAAAATCCTTCTGTGTGAAGGCGGGGACGTAGAACAGTGGCTCGAACATTGAAACATATCTCGGTGTTTGCGATTGATCCACTATCTCTAAACTCTCTCTTATATTGTGCCTTGCATTATTTCATATTGTTCATATCATATTTATATGCTTGGTATTGTTTGTGTGCCTCACTTGTGTTGAACCAAGAGAGTTTTACATAGCACCTCAACTCTTATTTAGAGGAATTTAGAGGAGATAGTTCAGAGCCCTTCACCGGGAATTCGGTTACACTTTGGTTACATTAAGTGTATTACAATTTGTTTTTAATTTTGCATCATTTGTCATTAGATTAGCCATACACCTATTCACCCCCCTCTAGGTGTACTTCAAATCTGACGTATAAAAGCGATTGCCTTTGATTTGCTAGAGGTGTCAAGTAATATAGCAACTCAAAGTTTGAAAATTTCCATCTAAAGAATTTGAAAAGGTGATTGTCAGAGGTGTGATGCTAACTTGATAGAACTGAATTTGTGGCTTGAACGAATTTGTGAACTTGTTATCCTATTGATGAGAGTAACAAGTGAAGTTAAATCCACTGGGTATTTATAGGAATATTTACCGTCAGAGGTGTAATGTTAACGTAACGGGTTAGGATTTGCATTCGATAACGGGTTAGGATTTGCATTCGAAAGCAAATTGAATTGTTAAAGGTGTGATATTAACATGACAAGGAAGTGAATGCTAGAGGTATAATATTAACTTAGCATTTGACATCTCGGCTTCGATGAGAAGGCTCGAGGGAGGATCATTGTTATAGATGTAGTATTAAACTTAACAATGAAATGGATGTTAGAGGTGTGATATTTAACTTAGTATCAAATATCTCATTGTTATAGGGAAAATCGAGAAAATCACCGTCATAGGTGTAGTGTTAACTAAACAGAGATTTATTGCAATATGAGCAATTTTGATCAGCGGTGTGGTATTAACTTGACCGAGAGTTTGATTTTGCGATTTGAGAATTTGGTGGATTTGCCATTCTATTGAAAAGAATTGACAAGTTAAAATTTTATCCGCTGGGGATATTGAAGGAAATCACTGTTAGAGATATAATATTAATTTAACAGCAGGGTATGCTAGAGGTATAATATTAACTTGACACATTTAGTTTGTGATTATTCCGCTAGAGAAATAATTGCAACTTTTTTGATGTCTTACCATTCCATGGACGAGAAATGATAGGGATTTTGGAGGGAAAAGCGTGATCAGGTCCCATAGGATTTTTAGCGAACCCTCAGCTATCAAACAGTTTCGGTATGCATTTATCAACTACCATTTGAGTTAGGCTAGCCATGCTATTTCCCTTAACATAATGAGTTGTTGAGGATTTTTGATGGACTTAAATGCCAACTACTTCCTCTATCCTTTAGCCGTTGAAGGCATCAAATGTTCATAGATAAACTAGAAAAGAGTGACAAGACTAAAATTGAAGTTTCACACTTTATCTCTTCGATATTAATATCATGCATCATGATGTCAACAATGTTCAATTAGCTCATCATCGATCGACCGTGACGTGATCCATTAAAGGAAGAAACTCTTCTTTGGCGCTCTTCCAAACATCTTGGATCTGAAAGCATTGATCAGAGGTGTAATATTAACCTGATCATGAGAAAAGTGACAAGGCTAAAATCGAAGTTTTGCACTTGGTCACTTTAATATTAACATCATGCATCGTGATGTCAACAATGTTTAGTCAGCTCGGCGTCGATCGTCCGTAATGTGATCCGTTAAAGGGAGAGGCTCTTCTTTGGCGCTCTTTTAAATATCTTGAATCTGGAAGCTTTGATCAGAGGTGTAATATTAACCTGATCATGAGAAGAGTGATAATGCTAAAACTGAAGTTTTCGCACTTAGTCTCTTCAATATTAGCATCATGCATCGTGATGTCAACAATGTTCAGTCGGCTCGGCGTCGATCGACCATGATGTGATCCATTGAAGAAAGAACCTCTTCTTTGACGCTCTTCTAAACATCTTAGATCTAGATGTTGCGACCAGAGGTGTAATGTTAACCTGATCATGAGAATGTGCCTTTAAGGATTGTACCTCTTCAAGAATCTACCGTTGATCGACATCATGAGCGTATCGCTGTCTGGAGTTATGAGGCGGTATGCTCCATTTGAGTAGACTGACTCTACTACAAACAGTCCTTCCCATTTGTGTTGAAACTTTACTTTTGTATTATGTGTCATGACCATGGGTCTTCTGACTGTTAAGATAAGGTTACCTTTCTTGAAAATCTGTTCTCTTACTTTCTTATTGAAGGCTCTGAAAATCCGAGCTTGATAGAGCTCGATTTGTTGTTGGGCTTGTAGAAGTTTGTCATCTAAAGCTCCCAACTTCTGGAGGCGCAATCGATGCTTTTCCTCGTCTGCCATCTTGGTTGTCAATGCAACCTGGAAAGATGAGATCTGGATCTCCAGTAGGAGTACAACTTCACATCCTACACCAAGAAAAACAGTGTGACTTTTGTCGGGGTTCTCACTGTTGTGCGGTAACCCCATAGGCATTCTCCTAATTTGTCGTCCTAATCACATTGACTTTTCTAGACAAATTTCTTGAGAAGCTTCCCAATGGTCTTGTTGAAGGCTTCTGCGAGGTCGTCAGTGGCTGGATAACATGCTGTGACACACTTTGGATTTTGATTTTATTACAGAACCTCTGGAATGCTTAGCTGATGAATTGGGGCCCGTTATTGTGGATGAATCGTCAGGGCACACCAAAATGGTAGAGTAGGTAATGCTTGATGAACTTGACCATGTTTGATGTCTTCACTTCTTTCAGGGGGGCAACTTCCGCCCTTCTGGAGAAGTAGTCCATTAAGGCCAAGATGAAGCGATGTCCTCTGGATGTTAGAGGACTGATTGGTCAAATCACATCCATTCCCACATCTCAAATGGCTATAAAGAGGATATAGGATGAAGATGTCCCGGTGCTTGATCGAAAAATCACTGTAGATCTGACACGCATGACATCACTTAGCATAGACGATGGCGTCAGGAATTATCTTCGGCTAATAATAGTCAAGTCTTTTGAGCCGATCTCCGAGCTTGGATCCGGGTTGGTGAGCTCTGCACATACCATCATGAGTTTCTTTGAGTGTCTCATGTGCCTCTTTGTGTGAAAGGCATCAGAGTAGGATTCCATCATACGATCGGTGATACAATGTTTGCATGATAGCATTGCAATAAAATCGAAAGGCTTTCCTTCTGATGGCAGCTGCCTTTTTGAGATCGTTAGGCAATATATCATATAAGATGGAGTCGATGTAAGCGAATCGCCAATCCCTAGGTTTGAGAATTGTCAAAGTCTTAAGAGCCTCTTTGACTTGAAGGTCTCCTCTTGTAGTTTTACTGTCTTCAAGGGCGAATTTGCAGCAGTACAATTCGTGACTGTAGACGAGTATTCTCTCTGTGGCCCCAGCTGGAAGGGCCAATGAAGCGGCAAGTGATGCCAGTGTATCTGCATGTGCATTTTGCTGATGCGGTACACTGTCGATGTAGAAGTTTTCAAACTTCTCTGCATGATAATGGTCGCGTTGTGATAGGGCACCAAGTCTTCATGTCGTATTCTGAACTGCCAGCGAACCTGGTTACGATGAGCTTTGAATCGCCATATGCTTTGAGATTTTTGTTTTTGATCTCTTCAGCAAGTTGCATTCCGATCAAAAGATCGTTATATTCTAAGACATTATTAGAACATGGCTCCGTTAGCGAGAATGCACGAGAGATCACATAGTTATGTGGGGAGATAAGTACTATACACCTGCGATGATATTTCCCTTGGGATTCGTTCTTGACGCTCCATCAAAGAAGAGTTATCACACTTATTCTTCTTAGGAGGAATTGTTCAAGTTAACTTCTGCGATCTCATCGAGGAGATCGTCATAAAGTTTTATTGAAACGCTTGGGGCTGGATGAACGGTCAAGAAATCTGCCACAACTTGACCTTTGACCGCCTTTTGTGGCATAAATTGCATCTCATATTGTGAGAGCAATATGACCCATTTAGCTAGTCCGTTGTTCAACGAAGATGGACTTGTCATGAGCAATCACAAAGGATTAACTCTGGATATGACTTGAATGTGTTGCCCCATGAGGTAATGTCGTATCTTCTAGACATCGAAGATCAACGCTAAGCATTCTTTCTCGATTGGGTTGTAACAGTGCTCTGCCCCAATCATCATTCTACTTAAATAGTAGATTGCATGTTCATGATTTTGATCATTATTTTGAGCTAGTAAAGCTCCTAAGAAATGATCCATGATTTGAACATATAACAAGAAAGGTTTTCCTAATATTAGAGCTACCAGAACAGGTGGGTGAGATACTCCTTGATCCCTTCGATTGCTTCTTGGCAAGCATTGTCCTAGATACATGAGACTCTCTTCTTCATTAACTTGGTGAAGGGTTGGCAGTGCCCTGAGAGATTTAATATGAATTTTCGGATATATGCCAATCTTCTCTGTAGGCCTGTAGATTCTTTGAGATTTCTCGGAGGTTGCATCTCTTGGACGGCATGGATCTTCTCCGGATACAAATGAATTCCTTTGGATGTAACAACAAATTCAAAGAATTTACCACTCGTTACCCCCAGGAAGGACTTGGTTGGGTTCATCTTCAACTGATGAGCCCGCATGATGTCGAACACTCTCTTCAGGTCTGCAAGGTAATCGCCTTTGTCGCGGCTTCTCACGACGATATCATCGACATAGCATGTATGATCTTGCGTATATGCTCATGGAAGATCGCATTCATGGCGCGTTGATATGTCGCATCAGTGTTCTTCAAGCCAAAAGGCATCACTGTGTAGCAATATACTCCCACAGGTGACCTGAAGGATGTGTGCTTTTCATCTTCAGGGTACATTTTTATTTGATTGTACCCTGAGAAGCCATCCATAAAAGACATCCTCTCAAACTACACGTATTGTCGATCATGACATCTGTGATCGGGAGAGGAAATTCGTCTTTGGGGCAGGCAGCATTCACGGTAGTCGATGCAAATCTAAATCTTTCTATTCTTTTTGAGAACGGGAACGATATTGGTCACTCAATCAGGATATTGCTCTTCAGTAATGAAATCAGAGTCTATAAGCTTTTTGACTTTTAATTCCATTGCTTCCATGATCTCAGGACGGAACCGTCATTACTACTGTTTGACTAGTTAGGCATTCAGGTTGATGTTGAGATGATGCATTGCAATTTGGGGTCAAGCTCAGGCATGTCTTCATAATTCCAAGCGAAAATATCTATAAACTCTCATATGAGCTGTACTAGGGCTTCTTTCTTAGAAGGTGACAAGCTCTCACTCATGAATATTGGTTTAGGGTTAGCCTCCTCTCCAAGATTTACCTGAGTCACTTTATCCTCAGTGGGTGGTTTGCATTGTTCAAAGCGTGTATCCCTAAGAGTATTTAAGCGTTTAATCTATGGATCAGAGTCCGACGGGATTAATTCTTTTGATTAAAAAGTATCTTCTCTGCCATCTTCAAAGTGGTTGATCAATACCATGTTCACTGAGAGACTTCCGAAGATACCGCCGACGCTGACATCTGAGTCCCACGACGACGTTGCTGACGAGCTGTCATGATAGACCTTTTTTTTTTCAGATTTGGGATCTGATGAGGCTGGTGTAGATACATAACCGAGTCCCCTTTGGGTCTTGTGGTAGAAATTGGGGTCTTTCCCTTTCGGTACAAATCAATGAAGTGGTGCTCGTTTTTCTTTGCTGAAATTAAGGCCTGATTCCTTGATGAAATCATACCCCATTCTTTCCATAATATAACGTGACTTTTGTCCATAATGAAAGAATTGTAGAGACTCAGAATTACTCTCTGAGCTTTCGCAAGCTACAGACTCTGTCTTGATCTGCCCGAATAGAATTGTCTTTTGACCCTTTCGCTTAGCTGGTACTTCAAAGAAGGCATTATGCACGCCTCCTATCTTTTCGCGTATCAGGAGGGATGACTTTATTAGTACAGGCAATGATGTCAGAGTATTTATTGCTGATCAAGGATCACTGTCCACGTCAGTACTAGTATCTGATAGTACAGAATCTGAAGCAAATGCAGAAAGTAAGCTAAATCTAAATTTTCATTAAGCTAAATCTAAATTTTTATTGCTGAACCACTCGCCTTCAACATTAGAGATGGTATCGACAACGAGCTTATCAATGCTCGTTACAAGAGAATTTATTTTCTAGAGATAACTCATCTTCTTCTGACTCCGTATCTACTTCGTTGCGAGAGTCTGGTTCTTTTGGGTGTGGATTCCCATCAGCCTCAAGAGAATCCTGGTAAAGGAGAGAATCAATAAAATAATTCTCGACTCCTTTAACGGATGCCTTTCGGCAATCAACGTTCTCACTTTTCCATCTTCACCAATGTATTTTATTACTTGATGAAGAGTGGACGGGACGATGGCATTACGGTGAATCCAAGGTCATCTCAGCAACAGATTATATGAGGTGTTAACGTCAATGACATAACATATCACCTCTGATTTCAGGTCCTCAATTTGACACCTGAGCTTGATTTTCCCCATCGAACGCGTACCATTGGCGTTGAAGCCATAGATGGTTGTCTGAGTGGCGCTTAACCGATGGGTGGGATCTCCAAATGCTGCATGATCCTATAGGGTATACTGCTTAACGCGGATCCCGGATCAACCTGAATGTGGATCACTTCAGATGATTCAATGTACCCTATGTAATACAGGGGTCTGTCATATTTTTCCTTAACTTACATGTCTTCTGGGTGAAGGTGATGCATGAAAACTTCTTTGAGGAATGGTGGCAATGGCTGTTGTCTTCCTCTTTACATGTAATAGGAATCTAGACTACGAAAACCTCTGCAGCTGCTAATGCTTCTCTTAGAGCGTCCTTTGTAGACTTAGAAAGTCTCAAAAGCTTATAGGGAGTGATTTGAGCCGGGATGTTGGCTAGTTGAGCTAAGATATTAAATAGAAGGGAGTTGATGGTCCCACACCTCTTTTTGGAAGAGCTTTGACATATGGAAGCTCTTTCTGCTTTTCCACGAGTGGCCTCATGGACTGCTCGATTGCCTTCTCAGCTGGCTATGGGGAGTTAACTGCCGGCTCACCATACTGTTTCAGATAATGCTTGTCAGATCGAGTTTTTGATGTAGGAGGTGCGCCCGTGTCAGCAACAAGGGCGGACTCCTCGTCTCCAGAACTAGTAAGGGAGGCGACATCTTTCTCGGTTTCTCTTATAGAGATGTTCACCACATTGCTCAATGATACTTTAGTCTTACCTTTAGATTTCCTACTTGTGACAGTCGTCCACTGCTGGCTTTTGATAATGTCAGGATAAACCCACATCGTCTCTCCCTGAGGAGTAGGGACTGAAATAAGACCTTTCTCCCTTTGATTGTGAGGATCAGTATTGATCACTCTTAGTTCCCCTTTCGGGATGAGAACTAGTCCGGTTGGTGCTAGTGGAAGATTTTGTCCAAATTTAATTGGTGATATAGCCATCATGTTGGCAGTCACCTTCTTCTTTTCTGGATGAAGTTTCAACATCTCCGCATTAATCAGAGCCTGAAAAACATCTTTAAAGATGCAGCAATTCTTGGTAGAGTGTCTCAGCATCCTGTGATATAAACAGTAGTGGATCATCAGTCTTCTCCACCTTTTCAGGGCGTCTGATCTCCGAAAGTTTGAGTCTGTTACTCTTTTGGAGTAACTTGAATAAAGATACCACGTGCTCATCCTTGAAGGAGTATGATTTGTTAGCACATGGTTGGCCGAGATGTAATCACCTAGAGGGGGGTGAATAGGTGACTAGCAAATCTAATGGTCAATTAATGCAAAATTAAAACTATTTATGCAAACTAAAACTACTTAAACTAAACACCAAGTATAACACAAGAGTGAAGCCGGATTCCCCGTGAAGGGCTCTGGACTAACTCCTCAAGATTCCTCTAAATAATAGTTGAGGTGCCGCGTTGGCTCTCCTGGTTGAATACAAGTGTTAGCAAACAATCACCAAGCATATAACAATAAGCACACTATATATCAAGCATATAAAGATAAAGACAATATTAACATGCAAGATATAAAGACAAGTAAGAGATAGAGAGAGCAATCGCAAACACGGGAGATTTGTTTCGAGGTTCGAGCACACTTGCTCTACGTCCCCGCCTTCAACACTATGAAGGATTTCCATTAAAATCAATCCCATCGGATCACTTGGTGCCGCAACACCTACAAGCTCTTTGGACTCTCTAGTCCCTCCCTTGTTCCCGCAAGAACAACACACCGCAAGCCCACTAGCTTGCCGAGGCCGCACCTCTACAATGAGTCACACAAGAACTCGAAACACCGCGAACCCGCAAGTCCGCCTCCTCAAAGTACAAAGTAGAACTTTGGTTATCACAATACTTTGATCACCTAAAATCTTCTCACAACAAAGATCCCTATAGGTAGATATAGCAATGGATAGCTCAAGTATTTGTGTGAGAAAACTAGGATGGCATGTGTGGAGGAAAACACAAGAAATCACTTTGAAAACACTCTTGAAAAACTTCCCTTTTTAATTGAAAATATTTGCTCTCAAACTAGTGGAGAAAACTCTAAAATAGATGGGAAAAACTAGGTTTAAAACTCTCCTCAAATCTTACTTAAAATAGTCCAAGAAACCCCCATTTTATAGGCTAAGAGAAAACTAGCCGTTGGGGTCCAGTCAGCAGTCTAGACTGCTGTCGGTCGACCGGCCCGGTCGACCGGTAACAGTCATATTTCTGACTGTTGGGCAAGCGGTCGACCGACCCGGTCGACCGTGGCCTGGATACAGAGAGCAGAGCTCTCTGCCGGTCGACCGGGCGGTCGACCGTGGCTTTCCAGAGAGCAGAAGCTCTCTGGCGGTCGACCGGGTCGGTCGACCGGCCCTCCAGCCAAACCTGGCGTGCACGTTTGTGCACGTCGATCGACCGACTCCTAACTCGGTCGACCGGCAGAAGCCAAACCAGAACATTTTAGGGATTTAAAACTTAGCTTTTTAACTTAAATAAAATCCCATAAAATCTCTAAAAATCTACAAAAATAGTTTCAGTATTATACTTTGATATACAAATATTTTTGAGTAAAATTAAGACATGTTACAAATATTTTGAACTATTTTTAAAACTTAGAAATTTTGACTTGAAACAAAACCGTATTTTTCCAAATTGGTTTTTCCAAAACTTCTCCAAATACAAAAATAAGATATTTTAAACACTTTTAAAGCATAGAGTGTACGGATATGATCCACTACACATACATGATGAAATATCTATGTTTTTGACAATAAACACTAAAATATGTTTTGGTTAAAACACATGTATATATTAAACTCCAAAAGTCAAAACGGTATTTTTCCAAAATGAAAACTCTTTTGTGAAAACACATCCAAATCTAGTGTGTGAGTGTATATGGTATACTTGAGCAATCCACCAACTATTCTATCCTTTACATTTTATTTAAAAATAAAATCTTAACAAAACAAACCTAGACTCAAGTCTCCTCTTGAAGTATTCACTTGAAGTCTTCTTCTCCTTCTTGACTTGGTCCAAACTTTGATCCAAAGAGCTAGACTCCTCTTGAGTACTTGATGTGGTCTTGATACATAGGCTCTTGAATCAAACCGTGCTAGCTCCAAAACTTAACTTTAAATCCTTTGTTGAAGCTAAACACCTACTAAGATCTTGATCACAAATCTGAGACTAATTAAACACAAGATCATTAGTACTATAACTACATGAGTTGATCATCATCAAAACTAGAGTGATGGGCCTTTGGGCCAACACGGGAGCCATTCCTCCTCTGACTGACTGGGTCTTTGAAGGTGATTTGACTTAAGTTGTCAGAGTATCTCTTCTTCTCGATTGAGAAGACGACTCTGGTGGGCGTTTCGTTGACTTGTCGTGACTAAATTTGCTGTCTTTTTCTTCAGCCATGACCCTAGCGAGGATCTCTTCTGCCTGTTCGCCTTGTAGCACCATCGCTTCCAAGTACGACATTCTGCCACTCCCATTTAAACGAGTAAAAAAGTTTGCAGATTATGACGGCTCATTTCAACCAGTGTAAATTAGGTCATGCCGCTAGGACAAAAGAGTGCCATGCTTCGAAATCTCTTGACGAAAGTTTTGATAGACTCTCCTTTCTTCTACTTGGTTGCAAGGAGAGTCAGCACTGAAATATCTGAATCATCTTCAAAGAAACGAGCCAGAAATAACTTCTCAATGTTGGCCCATGTTTTAATTGAGCTGGCAGGAAGTTTTATGAACCATTCAAAGGTGACTCCTTTAAGAGCGCCAATACATAAATGAGTCAGAATGGCATCGTTTGACACTACATTCCCAGTTTGGGATTTAAAGTAGTACATATGTTAGTTCGGTAACCCTTTATCGTCCAAAGTATGTGTTGGCCCAAGAGGTTACACTCTCCATTGTTTTGTGTTTTGATGATAACAAACCAAATAAGTGCTATTTGGTACTAATGTTTTGATCTAGATGAATTTCAGGTTTTGTACCATGTTTAGAGCTCATTCGCTTCGCTTTTGCAAAAACTTCTAAGTTCCACATAGCAATGAAGGCAAATTGCACATCAAGGAAGGATCATAGAAGAGAAGGCAATTGCAAGGCATTGGATGGCTCAAAGATTGCTTCAGAGGTCCTTAGGATTTATTTTATAGCTTTATAGCATGTTAAAGAATAGAGAGTAGGTTTGAAGCTCAAACACACACGTTTTCACGCGTATGCCTTTTCCAAGTTTATTTCCTATAAAATATACAAAAATATTTTAACACTAATTCTTCTTCATACAAATCTGTTTTTATGTTGTATATTGATTTCATGTTCAAAATAGTTTTGATCAAAATATTTTTCCTCTCAAAATTCCCTTTGTATTTCAATTTTTGACCTGAGCCGGTCGACCGGCTATATACCACCAGTCGACCGGAGTTCTGGCAGAGTGCACGTATCCGTGTGCACGTCTGTCAGTCGACCGGTAGGCTACCGGTAGTCGACCGAAGTTTTTAGTTTGCTCTCTGGATCTGACCAGTCGACCGGTGGGCTACCGGCCTTCGACCGATAGTTCAACCTTTAGCTTTTCGGTCGACCGGCTGGCTACCGTTAGTCGACCGGTTATTTTTCAAAGTCTCAGTCAGGAGCAGTCGACTGTACCAGTCGACCGATAGTTCATAACGGTCAAATTTTTGAACTATCGGTCGACCGGGCCAGTCGACCGATATGGCCGTTGAACAGTAAACGGGTATATTTTTAATTCTGTTTTAACTTGATTTTTGAAATTAAATATCCGTTGGAGGGTATATTTGGAACTAATTACTTCCTAATCTTCAGTAATTAATTCCTAAACCTAAACCCTAGCCCTCTCCTATAAATAGGGGTGTTTGGGGAGAGTTTCTTTACAACATTTATTCAAGAGAAAATTCAAAAGTTTGGGATATTACAAAAGAGCTTGTTTCTTGTTTTTGTGCTGATATTTCTCATTCATTTTCAGAAGTGTTCTTGATATACTCTCTGAATTTGATTTTCTTTCTTCACTTACACAAGAGCTTCATTCCTTCTCAATATTCTCTAAGGACCTTTGTAAGGGAAGAGATATTTGAAAGAGAGAGTTTGTGATCTTTTGATTACTTAGAAATTGTATTGTGCTGAAATTGTAGGAGTTGGGTACTCCATTTGTAATTGATCTTTGTGATAGTGAAAGTAGCTAGAATCCTTCTGGGGAAGGCGGGGAGTAGAGCTGGGTGCTCGAACCTCGATAACATATCCTTGTGTTTGCGATTGGTTTACTTTACTTGCTATTACTTCTTGCTATTGATTGTGACTTGCATCATTCACTTGCATTCATCTCTATATTTGTTGCTCATTGCTTCATATTTTTAATTTGGCCCTTGATTAGCAAAATCACCTATTCACCCCCCCCTCTAGGTGATTTTCAATTGGTATCAGAGCTTGGACTCTAGGTTTGGCTTAACATCCTTAGAGAGATCCTAAAATATTGCTAATCAACATTTTCATTCATCCATTCATACACTAGTAAACATGGCCGACAACATTAAATCCCCACCTAAATTTGATGGCCTTAATTTCCCTATTTGGAAGGTTAGGATGACTATATTTTTGCAATCACTAGGTAGCTTAGTTGCCAAATCCTTGACCAAACCCTATGAGGCACCCGATGGTGATGAGGGCACTTGGACCGACCTTGACTTTAAGATGTATGAGGCTAACTCAAAAGCCCAAAACTCCCTTCTTACCGCCTTGAATGAGGATGACCTTACACGTGTTATTCATTGCCAATCCGCCTATGAGATGTGGCAACACTTATTGGTCACGCATGAAGGGACCTCACAAGTCAAGAGAGCCAAAGTAGATCTCTTGCGGTCTCAATATGAATCATTTAAGATGCTAGATGATGAAACAATTGATTGCATGATTACTCGTTTCACAAAAATCACTAATGGTCTTTCTTCATTAGGTGACATCATCTCCAACGACCAAAAGGTACGCAAGGTGATACGGGCTCTTCCTCCATCTTGGGAGATCAAGTCTACTACCTTGAAGGAATTGAACGACAAAGACGAGATGGACATCATAAGTCTCATAGGAAACCTCAAAACCTATGAGATGGAGAAGAAAGCAAGAGAAGAGGCGGCTCCAACAAAGAAGAAGTCTATCGCTTTCAAGTCTTCTTCCTCCACCATTGAAGACGAAGATGAAGATGAAGAAGAAGATGAGGAGCTCTCCCTCCTCGTGCGCAACATCAAGAGGATGTACCGGAAGAACAAGCAAAATTTCCGGAGAAAGTTTGAAGGTAAAGAGGAGCGAAAGATCATTTGCTACAATTGCCGCAAGCCCGGACACATCATGGCCGATTGCCCGGAATTCAAGAAGAAAATGACTTCCTCCTTCAAGCCAAGAAAGCAAGACGAAAAGAAGGCTTACAAGGCCACTTGGGATTCGAAAAGCGAGTCCGAAGATGAAGAAAAGGCGGACACCGCAAACATGTGTTTCATGGCAACACACCCAAGGTAACCCCTCAAACTCTTGAATCTATAGATGATAATGATGATGATTTAAGTAAGGAAGTTCTAGTGCATGCTTTTGTAGAACTTTCCGAAACTTATGATAACAAGAAAATGGAGTGTTTTAAACTACAAAAGGAAGTTGCTTTTCTTAAATCTCAACTTGCTTTGATTTCACAAGAAAAAGAGGATCTTTCTTCTAATCTTATTTGCATTCAAAATGAATTTCATTCTTATAAGATTTCTTGTAAGGGTAAAACCCCTATTGTTGATAATAATGAAATTTCTTCTTTTAAAGCTAAAATGAGTGATTTTGAAAAAGTTTTAAAAGATTGTGCTTTTAATACAAAGAAACTTGAAGAAAAATTTTCCAAAAAGCATACATCTCATGCTAAAGTTTCTCATGATAAGATTCCACATGCTCATACTTCTAATGCTTCTCATGCTAAATCTTTTCATGCTCACAATGCCAATGCTCACAAAACACACACCCATTATGCATTTAAATATGGTAGAGTTTATAGATGTACATATTGTGGCAAAAATGGACATTTAGCTAAATTTTGTTATGATAAATTGCATAGCTCAAATAATCTTGTTTGGGTTAATGGTTCTAACCCTCATGGACCCAAGAAAATGTGGGTACCAAAATCAAGTCCTAAAATGTTTGATGTAGGTACACACCAAGGCTCCAAGACGTAGGGAGCGGTGGTACCTTGATAGTGGTTGTTCAAGGCACATGACATGGGATATCAACAACTTCACAACCCTATCAAGGTACATGGAAGGTGGCTCCGTCACCTTCGGGGATGATTCCAAAGGCAAGATAATTGGTATAGGTAACATTCAAGTTGGTTCATCTCCTATTATAGAGAATGTTGTTTTAGTTGATGGTTTGAAGCATAATTTACTTAGTATTAGTCAATTTTGTGATCGTGGTCTTAAAGTTGTTTTTGATGATACTTCTTGTAAGATTTTTGATATTAAATCGAATGATTGTATTTTGACCGGTTTTCGTGATGACAATGTTTATATAATTGACATGCTTAATGAAGAGTGTTCTACTAAGTGTTTAAATGCTTTTGATGAAAATTCATGGCTTTGGCATAGAAGATTAGGACATGCATCTTTTGAACATATTTCTAGAATTAATTCAAAGGAATTGGTGAAGGGTATTCCTTGCTTGAGTTTTGAGAAAGACCGCATTTGTAGTGCGTGCCAACTTGGGAAACAAACCAAGTCTTCCTTTAAACCAATCAAGGATATCATGTCAACTAGACCTCTAGAATTAATTCATATGGATTTATTTGGACCAACTAAAACTAAAAGCTTAAATGGAAGTAGATTTGCATTTGTTTTAGTTGATGATTTCTCTCGATTTACTTGGGTTTTCTTTTTGCAAAATAAAGATCAAACTTTTTCTCACTTTAAGATTTTTAGAAAAAGAGTTGAAAAAGAGAAAGGTTTTCCGATTTTGAGAATAAGGAGTGATAGAGGTGGTGAGTTTGTTAACCAACTCTTCATGACTTATTGTGATGAAAAGGGAATTAAGCATGAAATGTCTTGTCCTAGAACTCCACAACAAAATGGAGTTGTAGAAAGGAAAAATAGAATACTTCAAGAGATGGCTAGGACAATGATAAGTGAATACGACCTCCCTCAATATTTATGGGCCGAGGCCGTAAACACCGCATGCTATATATCGAATCGTATTTATTTATACAAAAATTCTTCGAAAACTTCTTTTGAAATGTATCATTTTAGAAAACCAAATGTTTCCTATTTCAAAGTTTTTGGATGCAAATGTTTTGTTTTGAACACTAAAGAGAATTTGGGTAAATTTGATGCTAAAGCTTATGAGGCTATCTTTGTAGGATATTCCTCTACTAGCAAAGCATATAGAGTTTTCATTAGATCTTCACTTACTATTGAAGAAACCATGCATGTTAAGTTTGAAGAATCTAATGTGTGTGTTGAGAATGTTGTAGAGTTTGAACCATTAGGTGAAAGCTTGGAGAAACTATCCTTGAAGGACTCACCGGCGCAAGAAGAAAAGCAAGAACCTTTAGGTGAAGTTCAAAAGGATAATGAGGAAAGTGCGCAACCACTTCCCAAAGCTTGGAGATATGCTACAAATCATCCAAAGGAGCTCATCTTGGGTGATGCCTCCAAAGGAGTCACAACGCGCTCCAAACTCCATGACCTATGTGGTAACTTTGCTTTCATTTCTCATTTTGAACCCAAAGGCATTCTCGAAGCCGAGACGGACCCATATTGGTTGCTTGCCATGCAAGAGGAACTCAATCAATTTGAGCGCAACCAAGTTTGGCACCTTGTTCCTAAGCCCCACGATAGACCAATAATTGGTACTAAGTGGATCTTTAGGAATAAGTTGGATGAGTCCGGAAATGTCATTAGGAATAAAGCTAGGTTAGTGGCCCAAGGTTACACTCAAGTTGAGGGAATCGACTTTGAGGAATCCTTTGCACCCGTAGCACGGCTTGAAGCCATACGGATAACACTAGCTTATGCATCTTTTAAAAATTTCAAACTTTTTCAAATGGATGTAAAAAGTGCATTTTTAAATGGATTTCTAAATGAAGAAGTTTTTGTTGCTCAACCTCCCGGTTTTGTTGATCATGTTCATCCCGATTTTGTTTTCAAACTCGATAAGGCTTTATATGGTTTGAAACAAGCTCCAAGAGCTTGGTATGAAAGGCTTTCAAGTTTTCTAATTTCAAACAATTTTATTAAAGGCAAAGTAGACACTACTCTATTCACTAAGCATATTGATAATGATATTTTGATTGTCCAAATTTATGTTGATGATATAATTTTCGGTTCTACTAATGAAGTTTTATGCAAGGATTTTGAAAAGGTAATGCAACAAGAATTTGAAATGTCCTCCATGGGTGAACTCAATTTCTTCCTTGGACTCCAAGTCAAGCAATTGCAAGATGGGAACTTCATTAGCCAAGCCAAATATGCAAAGGAACTCGTGAAGAGGTTTGGACTTGAAGACGCTAAAACTTGCAACACTCCCATGGCAACTACAACCAAGCTTGATAAGGACGAACAAGGTAAAAATGTTGATATTAAATTGTTTAGAAGCATGATAGGTAGTCTTTTATATTTAACGGCAAGTAGGCCGGATATCATGTTTAGTGTGTGTCTTTGTGCTAGATTTCAATCGTGTCCCAAAGAATCTCATTTAATTGCCGTAAAACGCATTATTCGATATGTTAAGGGAACGATTGGATTAGGTCTTTGGTATCCGAAAACTATAAATTTTTCTATGACTAGTTATTCGGACGCCGACTATGCGGGTTGTAGAGTAGATAGAAAGAGTACTAGTGGGACATGTCAATTTCTCGGTAATTGTCTTGTTTCATGGTCCTCTAGGAAGCAAAATTCCGTAGCTCTATCAACCGCCGAGGCGGAGTATGTTGCCGCGGGGCTTGTTGTGCACAAGTCCTTTGGATGAAACATACTCTCCTTGATTATGATTTGCATTATAAAAATATTAAAATATTTTGTGATAATACTAGTACTATTCATTTAACTAAAAATGCAAATCAACATAGTAAGACCAAGCACATTGAGATTAGATATCACTTTCTTAGAGATCATTTTGAGAAAGGTGATATTGATATTGATTATGTTTCCACCGATTTTCAACTAGCCGATATTTTCACAAAACCACTTGATTTTGCTAGATTTTCGTTTATTTGTGGAGAATTAAATATGTGTATTATTGATTAAACATGTTTTTCATAACCCTTTTTGATGTATGACAAAAAGGGGGAGAATAAGTTACATGTACAAAAATAAGTTCATTTGGTCTTGGTTCCATATGAATTTATGAGTTTTATGAGTTTTTATATTTTTTTTTAATCTCTATGATTTTGGTATAAATTGGTATCAAGGAGCAAATTTTTGATTTTTGGTGTTTTTGGTATCAAGTACAAATTTTAAGGTTTCATTTGTATTGTATTGTTGATTTCAATAATTGGTGCATCATTTCTTTTTATCATTTCAATTATTGGTATTTAGAGCATATTTATAATGTTTAAATATAGCATAATTTGAGGGGAGTTTTCTCCTCCCCATATTTTTGTAAATAGCCTATTTGTTTTGTCATCATCAAAAAGGGGGAGATTGTTGGCCCAAGAGGTTACACTCTCCATTGTTTTGTGTTTTGATGATAACAAACCAAATAAGTGCTATTTGGTACTAATGTTTTGATCTAGATGAATTTCAGGTTTTGTACCATGTTTAGAGCTCATTCGCTTCGCTTTTGCAAAAACTTCTAAGTTCCACATAGCAATGAAGGCAAATTGCACATCAAGGAAGGATCATAGAAGAGAAGGCAATCGCAAGGCATTGGATGGCTCAAAGATTGCTTCAGAGGTCCTTAGGATTTATTTTATAGCTTTATAGCATGTTAAAGAATAGAGAGTAGGTTTGAAGCTCAAACACACACGTTTTCACGCGTATGCCTTTTCCAAGTTTATTTCCTATAAAATATACAAAAATATTTAACACTAATTCTTCTTCATACAAATCTGTTTTTATGTTGTATATTGATTTCATGTTCAAAATAGTTTTGATCAAAATATTTTTCCTCTCAAAATTCCCTTTGTATTTCAATTTTTGACCTGAGCCGGTCGACCGGCTATATACCACCAGTCGACCGGAGTTCTGGCAGAGTGCACGTATCCGTGTGCACGTCTGTCAGTCGACCGGTAGGCTACCGGTAGTCGACCGAAGTTTTTAGTTTGCTCTCTGGATCTGACCAGTCGACCGGTGGGCTACCGGCCTTCGACCGATAGTTCAACCTTTAGCTTTTCGGTCGACCGGCTGGCTACCGTTAGTCGACCGGTTATTTTTCAAAGTCTCAGTCAGGAGCAGTCGACTGTACCAGTCGACCGATAGTTCATAACGGTCAAATTTTTGAACTATCGGTCGACCGGGCCAGTCGACCGATATGGCCGTTGAACAGTAAACGGGCATATTTTTAATTCTGTTTTAACTTGATTTTTGAAATTAAATATCCGTTGGAGGGTATATTTGGAACTAATTACTTCCTAATCTTCAGTAATTAATTCCTAAACCTAAACCCTAGCCCTCTCCTATAAATAGGGGTGTTTGGGGAGAGTTTCTTTACAACATTTATTCAAGAGAAAATTCAAAAGTTTGGGATATTACAAAAGAGCTTGTTTCTTGTTTTTGTGCTGATATTTCTCATTCATTTTCAGAAGTGTTCTTGATATACTCTCTGAATTTGATTTTCTTTCTTCACTTACACAAGAGCTTCATTCCTTCTCAATATTCTCTAAGGACCTTTGTAAGGGAAGAGATATTTGAAAGAGAGAGTTTGTGATCTTTTGATTACTTAGAAATTGTATTGTGCTGAAATTGTAGGAGTTGGGTACTCCATTTGTAATTGATCTTTGTGATAGTGAAAGTAGCTAGAATCCTTCTGGGGAAGGCGGGGAGTAGAGCTGGGTGCTCGAACCTCGATAACATATCCTTGTGTTTGCGATTGGTTTACTTTACTTGCTATTACTTCTTGCTATTGATTGTGACTTGCATCATTCACTTGCATTCATCTCTATATTTGTTGCTCATTGCTTCATATTTTTAATTTGGCCCTTGATTAGCAAAATCACCTATTCACCCCCCCTCTAGGTGATTTTCAGTATGAAGGGTCGGTGCCTTGAATTTGGGAGAGTAGGAAGCCGTATCCCACTCTACTGGGTAGGGTCAGACTATCCTCACACTTAGAGTTCATCTCGGTTGGCGAGGTTCTCAAGGCGTCGCTCCAGTTTGCTCATCCTTTTGAAATGAGTGCTCCCGTTCATGAGTTATCCTCCTTTTTAGATGAAGATTTGGGTGGCTTAGAGTAAAAAAATCTCTTCATTCTCGGTAATTGCAGAAGATGAGCTCTCCCCTTCCTTCCCTTTGTACTTCTTGGAAGGAGCTTTAGCCTTCGGCTTCTTTTTATCCTTAAGCGGTTGTGATAGCATCTGCTTAAGGGTGTCGATAGATTCTTGCTGGGCTCGAATCATATCGAATTTCTCCCGTTGGACTAAGGCCTGCTTTTTGAATTGCTTGGCCATCTCCTCGGGAGTTCCCGCCATGTAAGCAAAGGCGGTTGTCCCCGAACTGGAATTCAAAGACTGGGATTCAATGAGGGCGGAGTGCTCATCATTCACCTCAATCCCTTGGCCAACAGATTGTAGTGATTGGGGTGATTGCTCCTGTGCGGGTCCGTGTGTGTCGGTAAACCCCATCTAGTTCGATAAGAACATCCTTTAAACTAGGAGACCGATCAGCATTCGACTCCTCTGAGCTAACAGCCGGTTGCTTCCCCTTGGACTTGCTTGGTGTGGAACTCGGCCCACCATATTAGCAGTCACTTTTGAGTACTCGATGTTGGAGAATGATTTCTTCTTCTGGGATCATTGTCTTTTGGCTGAATCTGAAGCTGCTGACAACCGACTCAAAATCGAAGGTTTATTCATCTGAAAGCCGTAATGACAATCAGAGAGTACCACTGAGATGAGCTGCTCGCAGTGGCATCGAGGGGCGATTTGATGGACGCTCCTCTTCCTCGTTAGGTTGTCTCTCAGGTCCGTCAAGTGAGTGTCTGAGGAACTAGCCTCGAACCTGTGAGAGTAAGGACAATTTGACATTTTATGTCTTGAAGACATGCAATGCTGAACGCGGGTCTGGACCTCACATTGAGTTGAAACACGGGCATCGATGTAACCCTCAGTTTTAGTCACTGGTATTTTTCACTGGTGGTCGGTATAGTATAACTGTCTATTCTGGTGATCCAAACTAAGTCTACTTTAACTCTAATAAGATTTTCTAATATTTCAGATTTTCTTGTTTTTCCAATATTTTTCTAAATTATTTGAAGATTCTTGAAATTCATGACTCAATTGTGTCGCTATACAACTTCTGGATTTTTAACTTGCAATCAGGAATGAATTTCATGAATCCAATTTCTCAGTAATATTTAAAATAATATTTTCTATTTTTAAGGAATTTTTCGAATCAAATAGGAATTTAATTGAGTTATAAAAAGGTAAAAAATAAAAATAAATAAAAATAAAAGATAAATAACATGTCAAGTATGCTAATTAATTCACGTAATATTTAGGCCACAAATCTTCCTTAGTTTCGGTTACCGTTAAGGGACAGTCGGACTTCAACGACATGAGACAAGTATACATTGTTTCTTCTCCTTGATTTTCCTGTTGAGTGTCCATTAATTACTAATTCCTCTATGTCATCGTGTTCTTGATTATCGTTAACGTCTTGTGAGCACGTTACATCACCAGCCGATCCTTGCTCCTATTACATGGTTAATTATTATTCGTTGATTCCTTACTGACTTCATCTTGTGATAGTGTTACTTTGTCTTGCATATCGATTTTGCTCCTTATTGTTCATACATGCAACAAACATATAATGGCATGATTGCTTGTATCTAGTGGACTGTTTTATTAACATGAAATTAATACTGATCACAACAGAGAATTTTGACATGTAATCTTGAGGATAAATGTCAGATAATATTTTGATCCTTTTATTACTGAAAATTAATCGAGGAAATTGACCATTACATTCTGAGGAATTATTCGAGGATACTTTATTTGATTATGGACATATGATCATGACCGATTTACTTTGACCTTTGGATTATATGACACTGACATCGCCTGCATTATTTTTCATTTGTCAGATATCAGTTGCACTACTTTGTATTTGTTATTATCGTTGTCTACATTGTCCCGTGATCTTGATACACATTGTAATCACTATCTGACACTGATATTCTTGACACCATTTTCTGATCATGTACAATGAGTCACACATTATCTTGCACTTACATTGATTAATAAAATTAACCAAGCCGAGGTTACTAAGGGAGACTGGTAGCAGGGGAAATTCAGGGAGGTGTGCTTGGAAGGGCGACCCCTTATGGGTTTGGATGCCACACGTGATCTTGTTATTTATGTGCGCTCTTGTTATTACATGTTACATGATACCTGAGTACAGTGAACTGTTTCTCCCTGCTATCAGGATCCACTAACACATCACTTGTTTGATATTCTGTCAAAATTGTATCTTCTTTTATTTCTACTTTGTTATGTTTCAAATCTTGCATCCAGACAAAAACTATTGTAGGTGTATATCTTTTATGTGAAAATAAAACTTCTGGATGTCTTTTGTATATGTCTGCGAGAATTTGGCTCCATTACTTCAGCGTAAGGTATTCACGGAAGAGATTTACCTCTTCGTGAGTATCTGCTGGCCATCGTCACGTACTTGTACTCCTTATTTTGGGAAGCGGGGCATGACAATCACATTTTGTTGAAACGTGGCCATTGCATTTAGAGTCAGAAACTCGGGCCTCATGTTGTGTAAGTTCACCTAGAGGGGGGGTGAATAGGTGATGGCTAATCTAATGGTCACTTAATGATGAATTATGCAAATAATGCGGAAGCTAAAAACAATTATGACCAAATTAAAACTTTTACACTATACACTATGTATAACACAAGAGTGTTGCCGAATTCCCCGTGAAGGGCTCTGGACAAACTCCTCTAGATTCCCCTTGAATGGGTTGAGGTGCCGCGTTGGCTCTCTTGGTTGAATACAAGTGTTAGTCACAATCCCAAGCAATATATCAATTAAGCACAAATGAATATATCAAGCATATAAAGATAGACAATAATTGAATGCAAGATATAAACAAGAGACAAAGAGAGAGAGAGTGAGAGCAATTGCAAACACAAGGGTATGTTTCGAGGTTCGAGCACACTTGCTCTACATCCCCGCCTTCGACACACGAAGGATTTCCACTATGCAAGATCCCAATGGATCTCTCCTCGGTGCCGCAACACCTACAAGCCCTCGGACTCCCTAGTCCCGTACACACCGCAAGCACACTAGCTCGCCGAGGCCGCACCTCAAACCACCGAGTTCACACACGAACTCAAAACCACCGCGAGCACACTTGCCCGCCTCCTCAAAGTACAAAGAAAAGATCTTTGGTGATCACAACACTTTGATCACCTAAAGCACTCTCACTACAACACACCTATAGGATGAATAATCAATGGATGTTCAAGTGTGGTGTGAGAAAATCAAGGATGAGAAAGGTGGAGGAAAAAACTCAAAGACTTTCTTTTAACACTCTTTATAAAAACTTCCCTTTAGATAGGAAATATTTGCTCTCTATTTTGTGGAGAAAACTCTTCTAAAAGTCTGGGAAAAACTAGCTCTAAGAGTCTCTAAAATCTTGGCTCAAAACAATGATCAAACCCCCTTTTATAGAGGTCAGAAAAATATGACCGTTGGGGTCTGTCAGAGCTGCCGGTCGACTGCCCGGTCGACCACCAACGGTCGAAAATCCGACCGTTGGAGCCTCCGGTCGACCGCCCGTCGACCCAGAAATCCAGAGAGCAGAACTCTCTGCTGCGGTCGACCGTCCGGTCGACCGGACCACTGTGCTGCCAGACACGCACAAGTCTGTGCACGTCGGTCGACCGTGGGTCGACCGGACCATGGTGCGGTCGACCGCTCGGTCGACCGGACCAGCCTGTCAGCCAGTTCCAGGTCTGGAAAACTGGTTTAAAAATTAATTTTAAAATCTTTTAACACTTTTAAAAATTCCATAAACTTGTTTTAACATTATATTGAAAACCAAACTTGTGATAAAATTTTTTTCAAGACATATATCAACATATTCATATCATTTTAGCGTCTTGCAAATTTTATCAAAAATCAAAACATGTATTTTTCAAACTTGGTTTTCATAACTTCACAAAATATAAAAACAAGATATTTGATTTCATTTTAAAGCATAGTGTGTATGGATATGATCCACTACACAATCATAATGCAATATCTATGTTTTTGTCATAAAGCTCTAAACTTGATTTTGGATAAAAGATATGTATATATGAAAATGCCAAAATCCAAATAGTATTTTGTCACAAAGAAAAATCTTTTCTAACTACAAAATCTTTTATGAAAAGACAAGTAAATCAAGAGTGTGTGTGTGTGTATAATACTTGAGCAATCCACCAACTATCTATCCTTTACATTTTTAACTAAAATAAAAACTAAATCTTATACCTAGACACAAGTCTTCATCTTCTTGAAGTCTTCACTTGAAGGCTTCTCATCTTCTTGACTTGGTCCAAATTTGATCCAAAAGCTCCTTGGATCACACCGTGCTAGCTCCAAATCTTGATATTTTGTCCTTTGTTGAGCTATGCACCTACTAAGATCTTGATAATGAATCTGTCACTAATTAAACACAAGATCATTAGTAAACATAATTTCATGAGTTGATCATCATCAAAACTAGGGTGATAGGCCTTTGGGCCAATAATCTCCCCCTTTTTGATGATGACAAAACTCATGGAGTTATATATGCATGGATTAAAGTAAAGCTTCAAGGAAGCTCCCCCTTAACTCATGCATACCAAATAAATAATAATATATGACAATGAAGCTCATAAATATGTATGCAAATGATGGAGATGAAACAAAATAAATCTTTTTCTCCTATCTGCAAAACAAAACATATATGCATAAATAACAAGGAAGACAAATACTACTCCCCCTTAAGCAATGAAAACATGCATATATATATACTCAAATACTTCTCCCCCTTTTTGTCAATCATCAACAAAGGGTTCAAAGTAAAATCAAATCAAACAAAATTTTCTCCCCTTTTTGTCAAAAACAAAAAAAAGATCAAGAAGGGGTGAAACAAATCAATCAATAAAGGTTTATATGCGATATACATTCATGAAGAGGAAGACGCTAAGTTAGCTTCCCTACACATATGCATTACATGAAGAAGGGATGACAAGCCCTAACTCACATAACACATATTATGTAATGCATAAGAGGAGATGTGAAGCTCCCCCTACACACGTATATCATATAAAGAAGAGTTGTCAAGCTCCTCAATTTATAATATACTCAACATGAATCCATATGTAAGAGAGATGTTAAGCTCTCCTTGCATATAGGAAATACAAATCAAACATTTTGAATTTTTCTTTAAAAATTTTGAACTTACTTAATAAAACACATTTTGAGATATCAAATCAACATATATATATATTTTATTTTGATATCAATAGTAAACATATGAAATTTTTTTTTTATTTTTCATCATAAACTTTGTGCTTTTAAAAATGTGAGCCAATTGTGAGTTAAGCACATGAAAATCATATATATGTATGAGAACTGAGTATACCAAGTGAAATTGACATATACATATATATATAAGAAACTAAAATATGAGTATATATAAAATAAGTTCATAATGATACCAATTGAAACGATTCAATGATACCAATTGACATAACAATAAAATCAAGTGTATATCTCATAACCTACCACCCTTCATATGCACAAGGTAAAAGATTTTCAATGAAGCATACAATGCATAATCGCCCATCCATCCTCCCATTGATGGTAGGGGTTTTCAAGAATAGATTTGAAAATAAGCTTAGTTTGAAAAACTCTACCAAATGAAGGGATTGCACTAGTTAATATGAAAATATTTTAAAACTAGTACGAAATCCTTCAAGTAAGGAATAAAGCAAAAAGAAATGTCAATAAATCTCAATATTCCTTTAAATAAGAAAACATGAAAATCATCACAAAATTATTATTATTATTATTATTTTTTAAAAAAAAAATTATATTTCAAGATATATGTATGTTTTGACAACACAATAAGTATACATACATATCTCTTAAACACAATTGAGTCCATATAAATAGATTTGCATTAAAGGCAAATGACTCAAGAGGTATACATGTATATCTTGAAGTTTGGCAAAATACACATATACATGAAATGAAAACACATGATCATAAATCAAATACAAAAAGTGGGAATATAAGTTTAAAAATGTATGTATCATCAAAACCAAGCAATACAAGCACATTTCATGGGTTCAAATAAGCATTCAAGCACAAATATAAATAGATTTATTTGTGGCCCATGATATGTACAAGTATAAATCCTAGTGTTGATAAAACTAACATATAAACTAATATTCAAATCATGAAGCATCAAATCTTTTAGAAAAATAGAATCATGTGTCAATCTTAAAAAAAATTATTTGAAGAATAAATAACTAGTATAAATTATTTTTGAAAACTAGTTAAAGATCCTTCAAATATATCAAATCTTATGTTTTTCATAAACATAACTAGGTACATAAAAATTTAAGCACTCATGGTCTATAAGGCTCAAAATGTTTTTAATAAAAGTGTGAGTGTTAAATGATCATGTAAATAGCATTTTTATGAAAATAGTCATTGAAGCTCATAAGTCACATTTTTAACAAAAATACGAAAAATCATTTTTCATCAAAACACTAATCTTCATGGTATATGTATGATTAATCCAATCCTAACAATACACATTCATATCCCAAATATTAAAGGAGTCTATTAATGATGTTTGCATGAAGGCAAGAGACTCACGGGTATACATGTATATTTATTAGATTTGAATAAAGAATACATATACATGAAGTAAAGCATAAAGTAGGTAAAACATGTATAAAAGAGAATCATCAAAACTAGTCTATACATATGCATATAGTGGGTACAAATGAGCATGAAGAGTGAATGTATATGAATCAATTTGATACTCACTAAGTGTACATGTATAAAAGCAAGTTTGACACATTCTACATCTAAGCATGTAAATACCACATGAAGCACACAAATCATAAAACATGAACATGCTATATGATATATGAAATTAAAAGCATGTACATAAAAGTAGGAGTTTAGAAATTGTTACCAACTCCAAAGCTCCAAATATGGTGGTCTTTCCACCAAAGCTCCTTGATAGCGATGCATCCAAAAGTATGTCCATCAAGTCTATTGCATCCACTACCAAGGCACCAATCCTCTCACGTTTTGTGAGAGCCCTTACCTACATCACAAGAAAATGGTGAGGGTTTTGGTACCCATATTTTCTTGGGTCCTTTGGGGTTAGACTTGTAAGGAACCCAAAATCTTTTATAATTAGCAAAATTTAGAGAATTAATATTATCATAACAAAACTTTGCTAAATGGCCTTTGCGGCCACAATGTGTACATACGTACACCTTAGTATGCTTATGTGTAGGAGTGTGATCATGTTGTGCGACATAAGCAAATGCATGGTTATGATGTGCATGAATGTGTGGAGTTTGTTTCTTTGAAAACATTGACTCCAACCTAGAATGATTAAAAGCACAAGAGTTCAAAGTTGAACTCAAACCATCCATTTTATTTTTCAAATCTTTAATCTCATTAGTGGTGGCATGTAAAGCATGATGAGATAAAGAATCATTTTTCTTTTTCTTTTGTGAAACAAAATCTTTTTCTTTTTCACAAATTTTTCTTTTCAAAGATTTATTTTCTTGAAAAACATCTTCCTTTTATTTTTCCACCAAATCAATTTTATTTTTCAAAGTAATGTTCCCTTCACATAAATCATTCAATTTTGAAAGCAAGGAAATATTCTCATTTTTCAAAACTTTATTTTCCTTTTCTAAGCATGCCATTTTATTTTCTAATGAATCTTTTTCATTAAGCATGGCATCAAAATTCTTTTTCAAATTTTTGTTATCTTTTTCTAAACATGCAATGTTAGATTTAAAAGAGTCTTGTTCTACATGCATGCAAGCAATATTCTTTTTCAAATTTTTATTTTCTTTCTTAATCATGTCATACTTTTCAAGCAATAGATGACAAAAGGTAGTAAGCTCATCATATGACATGTCATCATCATCGGATTCGGAATTTACCTCAAGGGGGTTATCCCTTGGACCATGTAGCACTTGTTGGAGGTGTCGCTTCCAACATCCGAGTCACTCCCCGCATAGTATAGATCTTTTTCGCCGAGGGAGGTGAAGATGTTCCATACTACAAAAGCCGATTCAACATTAGAAACCCTAGATAAATAATCATCATTTAGGGTTGACTTGATAGCATGAAGGGCTTTTGCATTAGCCTCAAAATTCTTACCATCTAAAGAATATGCATTATTAGTAGTGGCAAGATATACAGGAATGCCTAAGGCCTTGAGGTACAGTGACATCTTAACCTTCCAAATTTGGATGTTAAGGATGTCAAAGGTGGGTGGTGACATGAAGTCCATGGTGTGTGTACAAATATTGTGATTAGTCTAAAAATGAGGATCTTTAACTCTAGGTTGTTAGACCCAAATCAGAGTACCAAGCTCTGATACCAATTGTAAGTTCACCTAGAGGGGGGGTGAATAGGTGCTGGCTAATCTAATGGTCACTTAATGATGAATTATGCAAATAATGCGAAAGCTAAAAACAATTATGACCAAATTAAAACTTTTACACTATACACTATGTATAACACAAAAGTGTTGCCGAATTCCTCGTGAAGGGTTCTGGACAAACTCCTCTAGATTCCCCTTGAATGGGTTGAGGTGCCGCGTTGGCTCTCTTGGTTGAATACAAGTGTTAGTCACAATCCCAAGCAATATATCAATTAAGCACAAATGAATATATCAAGCATATAAAGATAGATAATAATTGAATGCAAGATATAAACAAGAGACAAAGAGAGAGAGTGAGAGCAATTGCAAACACAAGGGTATGTTTCGAGGTTCAAGCACACTTACTCTACATCCCCGCCTTCGACACACGAAGGATTTCCATTATGCAAGATCCCAATGGATCTCTCCTCGGTGCCGCAACACCTACAAGCCCTCGGACTCCCTAGTCCCGTACACACCGCAAGCTCACTAGCTCGCCGAGGTCGCACCTCAAACCACCGAGTTCACACACGAACTCAAAACCACCGCGAGCACACTTGCCCGCCTCCTCAAAGTACAAAGAAAAGATCTTTGGTGATCACAACACTTTGATCACCTAAAGCACTCTCACTACAACACACCTATAGGATGAATAATCAATGGATGCTTAAGTGTGGTGTGAGAAAATCAAGGATGAGAAAGGTGAAGGAAAAAACTCAAAGACTTTCTTTTAACACTCTTTATAAAAACTTCCCTTTAGATAGAAAATATTTGCTCTCTATTTTGTGGAGAAAACTCTTCTAAAAGTCTGGGAAAAACTAGCTCTAAGAGTCTCTAAAATCTTGGCTCAAAACAATGACCAAACCCCCTTTTATAGAGGTCAGAAAAATGTGACCGTTGGGGTCTGTCAGAGCTGCCGGTCGACCGCCCGGTCGACCGCCAACGGTCGAAAATCCGACCGTTGGAGCCTCCGGTCGACCGCCCGGTCGACCCAGAAATCCAGAGAGCAGAACTCTCTGCTGCGGTCGACCGTCCGGTCGACCGGACCACTGTGCTGCCAGACACGCACAAGTCTGTGCACGTCGGTCGACCGTGGGTCGACCAGACCATGGTGCGGTCGACCGCTCGGTCGACCGGACCAGCCTGTCAGCCAGTTCCAGGTCTGGAAAACTGGTTTAAAAATTAATTTTAAAATCTTTTAACACTTTTAAAAATTCCATAAACTTGTTTTAACATTATATTGAAAACCAAACTTGTGATAAAAATTTTTTCAAGACATATATCAACATATTCATATCATTTTAGCGTCTTGCAAATTTTATCAAAAATCAAAACATGTATTTTTCAAACTTGGTTTTCATAACTTCACAAAATATAAAAACAAGATATTTGATTTCATTTTAAAGCATAGTGTGTATGGATATGATCCACTACACAATCATAATGTAATATCTATGTTTTTGTCATAAAGCTCTAAACTTGATTTTGGATAAAAGATATGTATATATGAAAATACCAAAATCCAAATAGTATTTTGTCACAAAGAAAAATCTTTTCTAACTACAAAATCTTTTATGAAAAGACAAGTAAATCAAGAGTGTGTGTGTGTATAATACTTGAGCAATCCACCAACTATCTATCCTTTACATTTTTAACTAAAACAAAAACTAAATCTTATACCTAGACACAAGTCTTCATCTTCTTGAAGTCTTCACTTGAAGACTTCTCATCTTCTTGACTTGGTCCAAGTTTGATCCAAAAGCTCCTTGGATCACACCGTGCTAGCTCCAAATCTTGATATTTTGTCCTTTGTTGAGCTATGCACCTACTAAGATCTTGATAATGAATCTGTCATTAATTAAACACAAGATCATTAGTAAACATAACTTCATGAGTTGATCATCATCAAAACTAGGGTGATAGGCCTTTGGGCCAACATGTTGTTGAGGAACACGGGCCTTGTTTTTTGGAGTCGACAAAACGCGCATCTCGCATTTGACGCGGACTCGCATTGTTGAAGAACGCGGGACTCGCGTTCTAGGACAGAAACGCAGTCATTGTGTCGCTTAAGAGAAACGCGGGTATCAACCTCGCGTTCTGAATCTACAGAACAGATTATCTCTGCAGAATCTTCAATCTGTTGTCAGCGTGCGCGGCGCCTTCGTCGATGTTTAGCATTCCGGTTAAACCGCATGGGTTGTTGGGAACCCCCAACAACCTAAAATTGCAGAGTTTGGAGAATTGATCTTCACCGTCTCTTTGGTCGTGCACCGCCGCTTTCCCCTGCGGGTCTCCTGAGAGACGTTGCACGGGCAGCATGGGCTGCACGAGAGGTTTTTGGAACCTCTTAAGAAGTGGCGCCCTTTGTATTGTGAGCAGTGGTGCACGCTACTTCAGGAGTAATCTCCGAAGAGATTTGAGAGCGAGTCTCAGAAGAGATTTTGCGGTATTATCGCATTTCCTTGGGGCTGGCGGAGCCTGAGGAAAGAAATTCCTCAAGCTTTCCCTGGTCGAATTCAAAAACGAGGGATTCTACTATCTTCTCGAGGAGCCAGACATCGACTTGCGTCACGGCATTTTCGTTAGTAGAGAAGGAAGTCTTCAGCAGAGTTGCTATCTTGTGCTTGGTCAGAAAAATACCTTGGTCTATGTAAGATTTCTTTGAGTGGCTGAAAGGTTACGACAGAGCGATTTCGATTACGAAAGAGGGAAGAAGACACAGTCTCCCCTTTGTTTAAGGCTGGGTTCTTTTGGGTGATGGTGGAGAGTGATTATTGTTCTCTATTGGCCGACCGACTGTCTAACTTCTTTTCAGGATGCTCTCAAGACTAATTAGAGAGGAACTCTGCTTTTAACATACTAGGTGTTTAGAGTCTACTGATTACTTCTTTTCTCCAAAAGTCTTCTCTGCTCCAAAAAAAACCTTCTCATCTTCATGCTATTGAGACTATTTATAGAGAGTCATAGGGAATTATTATTCCCTTAAATCCCTCCATAATGGGGATTAACTCTCCCATTACGTGGTGAGTTAATTGATCCGGTAATGGGGACAGAAATGCGGGTTTCACGCTGGACGTGTACCCCTTGTTGTAGATGGGGCGTCTCAGAACACGGAATTGCTCAGACTCGCGTTCGAAGTGAGACGCAAGGTTTCTCAGACCCGCGTCTAAAGTGGAGCGTGAGGTTGCTTGGACCCGCGCTCGAAATAGGACGCAGAGTTACTCGCGTTGAACGCGGGTTTACTCAGACTCGCGTCTGAAGTCTCCATGGTTCCTGGGATGTGAGGTCCGCATTTTAGTTGAAACACGACTTCGTGTTGAAATAGGGCTCGTATCTGATGGCTTGTCCTTGATGATTTTTAGACAACCTACAATACTCACAAAATCCATAAAGAAAGAAAAACAAAATGTTAATATTTTCGAAATACCATTTTTGAAATTGAGAAAATATTTGAAGTATTTTTTGTAAGAATCAAGTTAATCTATAAGTTTTAGGATCACCAAATTATTCACTCCTATACTTAGTCTAGATGCAAATATTTATTATCAATTTAGGTTAGGATTAAAACTGAATTCTCACTTAGTCTATTATTTTACCCTAAGTCATATGCACTTTTGTGATCGTAACCTTTTGACTCGGGATTCTTTAACTTCAGCTCTTATGCCTTATATATTCATATATATATACAACTTTTTTTCTTTTTCTTTTTGAAAGAAGTTCGAAATATTACCACTTCGTTACCTTTTAAGTGAAATCACCTAGAGGGGGGTGAATAGGTGATAGTGCTAATCTAGAAACTAAATGCGGAAGTTAAAACTAATTTGCAACACACTTAATACAACCAACGAGTGTAGCCGAATTTCCCGTGAAGAGCTCTGGACTAACTCCTCTTGATTCCCCTAGATAAGGGTTGAGGTGCTATATGAAGCTCTCGTGATTAAGTATAAGTGAGGCACACACAAACAAACCAAGCATGTAATATGAATAGGCAATGTGAATATATGCAAGGCACAAATGCAAGCAAATAAGATATGACAATATGAATGATGCAATGCACAAATGTAAAGAGAGAGAGAGTTAGAGAGACAATGGATCAAACGCAAACACAAGGATATGTTCCGAGGTTCGAGCCCCTAGCTCTACGTCCCCGCCTTCACCGAGAAGGATTTCTAATCCACTATCTTGTCCACCGAGGACTCCCACCGAGGGAACCTCCACCAAGGAGGATTTGTACAACAAGGGAGTACCGAACTCCTCTCTCAAATACTACAACCTCCACCGAGGTAATACAACCACAATCCACCTCTACCGAAGAGGGATACAAATCCAAACCAACTCTACCTCACCAAGAGGGAGTAAACCACAATCTCAACCTCTACCAAAGAGGGAGCAAATCACCACTCCAATCAACCTCTACCAAAGAGGAATACAACAAATCAAGGAGGGTACAACAAGTGGTGTATTTCAACCACAAACCAAATTCCTTTTTCCCACAAAAAATGATCCTAATAGAATAGGATAGAAGATAGCTCAAGTGTGAAAAACTAAGAGTTTGGAAAAAAACTCAAAGAAAAATACTTGGGAAAACTCTTTGTAAAAGATAGAAATGAATAACAATACAAATCTCCCAAATTTTTATTTTCCTTGATTTTTCCAAAAACTCTAAAACAAATAAGATGAATCCTTTTTGGCACTAAAACTCTTTTGAAAACTTGTTTAAAACACTTGAGAAGGTCTAAAATTTTTCTCTAGAAATCTTGGCCAAAATCCCAAAGAAATGGGGTTTATATAGGCCAAACCCTAAAATTAGCCGTTGGCTGTTTTTACAGCCTGGACGGCAGGCGGTCAACCGCCCGGTCGACCGCCAACGGTCATAAATATGACCGTTGGAGGAACCCGGTCGACCGCCCGAAAACAGAGAGCAAAGCTCTCTGACCGGTCGACCGCTCCGGTCGACCGAGCCCTGTGCCTGGCCAACGTACACAAGTCTGTACACGTCGGTCGACCGACTCTGGAACCCGGTCGACCGGGCCAGTCGACCGCCAGAGCCTGGCAGGCAGCAATTTGGGTCAGAAAACTGGGTTAGAAAATATTCTAATAAATCCTATAAATCTTCTAAAAATCCATAAAAATAGTTTTCTCATTTTACATTGATATATAAACATGTGATAAATATTTCAAGACAAATATCAAACATTTTGAACCATTTTTGTGTCTTGCAAATATTATCAAAAACCAAAAACTGTATTTTGTCAAATTTCGATTTTTCAATAGGAAATCTGATTTTTCCTAAAACTCATTTAAATACAAAAACATGATAATTAAACACATTGAAGCATGTTGCATATGGACATAAGTCCAATATACATAAAACATATATATATATATATATCATAGTTTTTGTCTTTAATTCCACAAAATATGTTTTGTTAAAAATACCAAAACATAAAACACATGAATAGGTATGTCAAACTAAGTTTGTATAAGTCATGAAGCATGTATGTATATAGAATACATCTAATATACATAAAAATAAAGTAAACTTATTTTGATCAATCTATTCATGAAAACCAATTACAAAACATGAAACGTGTGTGTATTGTGAACTTGAGCATATCACACTATCTAATCTTTACAAATGGATCTAAACACACTAAACTATGGATACCTAAGTCTTCTTGATGATCTCCATCTTCAAGTCGACTCGATCCAAACCGTGATCCACGAGCTTGACTCCAACGAGTGCTATGTATCATCATGATGCTCGGGCTATGGAATCACCATGTGAAAGCTTCCAAACTCCTTTGTTGAAGCAATCACCAACTAATATCTTGGTTAATGATCTGAAACTAAACATCACAAGATAATTAGTAAACATAACTATATGAGTTAATCATCATCAAAACTAGAGTGGAAGGCCTCTGAGCCAACAATCTCCCCCTTTTTGATGATGACAAAACTCATGGAGTTATATATGCATGGATTAAAGTTAAGCTTCAAAGAAGCTCCCCCTTAACTCATGCATCACAATAAACAATAAGAATATGCAATGTAAGCTCATAAACATGTATGCATAGACATGCATAAAACAAGATACCAAATACAAAAACATGCTCTTGATACCAAACATATGAAATGCATCATGCATAAAACGTGCTCTTGATACCAATAAAAACATGTTCTTAAATAATGCTCTTGATACCAATTAAACAATTAAACGACAAACTAATAAATAAAATAAAACATGCATATAAAAACATGCGTATAAACTCAAATACTTCTCCCCCTTTTTGTCAATCATCAACAAAGGGGTCCAAGTAAAAAATAAAACATTAAATTCTTCTCCCCCTTTTTGTTCGAAACAAAGAATTAACAAAAGGGGTCAAACAACCAAATCAATATAAATTTTCATGGATACCAATTGAAAGAAATAGATCAATAGATACCAATGAAAATAAACAAAAACTTGATACCAATTGAGTAAACAAATAAGCATCTTGATACCAATTTAAAGTGAACATATAAACATTGATACCAATTTTAAGAAGCAAAAGCATCTTGATACCAATTAAAAACATTCAAATAACATCTTGATATCAATAAAGAGTATTATTCTTTTTAAGCATATGATACCAATTGAAATTATAATATTCTACAATTTTTTAATTCATTTTCTATCATAAAGTAAGGGAGTGGAAATCTAGAGTAAACAAAATACCAATTGAAAGATAAAATATGAGTTTTCTCCCCCTTTATGAAATACCAATTGAAATTATGCAAAAGCTTGTATTAGCATACCAATTAAAAAAAAACTAATCAATTGAAATATGATATTCATTAAAAATTCAAGCTTTAGCATAAACGTGTATATATGTATGAAAGATGTTAATACCAATCGAAATTGATACTATTTGAAGAGCAAGCATACATACACAAAAACAATATATGAGTATACAAGAAATGTCAATATTGATGCCAATTGAAAGATTCCAATGATACCAAATGAAACAATGATAATATCAAGTGTATATCTCATATTTTCTATCCTCCCAATCATGTTCAAGTTTAAAATGATTTTCACTATAAAGCATACATGAGCATGATCGCCCATCCAACCGCCCGTTGAAGGTAGGGTTTTCAAAAAAATAGGTTTGAAAATATAGTTTGTTTGAAAAACTCTACCAAAGCGAAGAACACGAACTAGTTATGGAAATATTTGTTAACTAGTACGAAATCCTTCAAGTAAGAAACAAGACAAAATTGTTTTTCATGAAACACATGTAATTCACATGATCACTAAACACTCAAAATCCATAAAGCCCATATCATACTCATGAAAACAAAATCATGAGAAATCTAATAAAGTGAGTGAACAAGTGTTATGTGACACATATCATCATGAAAATATTCAATTAAGCTCAATTTAAATTCCTTTATACATGAAACATGAAAATCTAAATTTTTTCAATAAAACAAATTATACTTCAAGGCATATGTATGTTTTGTCAACACAAAAAGTATACATACATATCCCTAAACACAATTGAGTCTATATATAAAGATTTGCATGAAAAGCAAATGACTCAAGGGGCATACATGTATATCTTAAAGTTTGGCAAAATAGACGTATACATGAAGTGAAAACACAAGATCATAAATCATAGTCAAAATGGGGAATACAAGTTAGAATGCATGAATCATCAAAACTAGACTATACTAGCACATCTAATGGGTACAAATAAGCATTAAAGCACAGACATATATAAAGATTTATTTGTGGCCCACTATATGTACAAGTATAAATCCTTGTCTTAATGAAAACTAACATCTAAACGTATATTCAAAACATGAGACATAAAACTAAACATAAATCAACATGATAATCATAAAATGATCATTATGTAAATCCACATGCTATTAGACCTATGATATACATAATAGCTAAACAATGGTGAGAACACAACATATGGGTCCATATAAACATGGGTGATCTCAAAGCTATACATGCATGTCAATGATCTAAGAATCATGACATTTAACATACTAATCAAAATATGAAGCATAAAAAAAAATCATAAACATACATATGGACATTATGTATATGCATGTGCAATAGATTTAGGACATACATATTAGTTAAAAACAAAGTGAGAACACATAATATAGATTCATATAAAATATGGGTGTCTCAAATAACTAAACATGTATATCACTAATCTAATGAACATGACATAATCATAATAATCAAGAAACATCAAAACATGCTATAAACAATGAACATGAAAAGCATGCAAATATAAACGGGAGTTAGAGATCGATACCAAAACCGATGAAGGCACATCTCTAGTTCTCCAAACCAAGGTGGTCTTCCCACCAAACCTTCCCTTGAAAGTGATGCATCCAAGTAATCCACATGAAGCTCGGAACGCATCCACTCCAAGGTACCGATACTCTCACGTCATGCGAGAGTCTACACCTACATCAAATACAATAGGGGTGGTCTTTGGTACCCACACTCTTTTGGGTCCATGGGGGTTAGTACCTTTTCTAACCCAAACAAATTTAGTTGCTAAATTTTCATCATGTATACGATCATAGCAAAACTTAGCAAGGTGGCCCTTTCGTCCACAATGTGTACAAGTGTACACATGAACATACAATGTGTGATGATGGTGACCGTGAGTAGCATGTGTATGCCGTGGAGGGTGTGCATGCAAAGATGAAACTTGTTTCTTTCGAACCAAGGATTCCAAGCGTGTATGATTCAAAGCACATTGGCTCAAAGTGGAGCCCAAACAATCAACACTCTTCTTAAGCATAGATATATCTTTTTCAATTAAAGAAGAAGTGTGGCATGCAATGTGTGAACTAGATGAAGCTACACTAGCATGGCAAACATGTGAATCTATTTTATTTTCCAAAACTTCATTTTTCTTTAAACAAACATTTAAATCATTTGAAATAGAAATTATTTTATTTTTCAAAGCAACATTCTCTTTTAAAACAAAATCAATTTTTGAAGTTAAAATTTTATTTTTCTTCAAAACATTTTCACAATTATTTTTATTTTTCAAAAACTCATTTTCTTTTAAGGCAAGATCAAGTTGAGATTTTAATAAATCCCTTTTATTAGAAATCTCCTCCTTCTCTTGCAAAACATTGTTAAGTCTAGAAATCAAATTTTTATTATCATTATTAAGGCCTAGACTTTTCTTTTTCAAAACATTATATTTTTCTATTAATTTTCACAAACAATAGATAGTTCTTCATTCAAAGCATTAGCATCCACATATTCATCACATGAAGAACTAGCATCAAAACTATCTAGTTGAGATTCCGATTGTACCTCAAGGGAGTCATTCCCTTGGACCATGAAGCATTGTGAGTCGGATTCTCCACTAGACTCCTCCGATTGGATTGGCAATTGAAGCTTAGAGGTGGATGTGGTTGTCAACTTGTTCCACACTGCAAAGGCGGAATCAAGGTTAGAAACATGCATAAGATAATCTTTAGAGAGCGTGCTTCTAATAGCCTCTAGGGCTTGTGCATTGGCCCCTATATGATTGCTATTACCAAGATAGCATTTCTTGGTAGCGGCAAGGAAAACATGCAATCCTAGGGTCTTCAAATAGCTACTCATCATGGCCTTCCAAATCTCAAGTCTAGAAATGTCAAACATAGGAGGGCTATCCATGAGGGCAAACTAAATGTGTGCAAACAAAATATGCAAATGCAAATGGTAGATTAGCTAACCAAGATCTCACTCCTAGGTGGTTAAACCTAAAGTATCAGGAGCGGAGGCTCTGATACCAATTGAAATCACCTAGAAGGGGGGTGAATAGGTGATAGTGCTAATCTAGAAACTAAATGCGGAAGCTAAAACTAATTTGCAACACACTTAATACAACCAACGAGTGTAGCCGAATTCCCCGTGAAGGGCTCTGGACTAACTCCTCTTGATTCCCCTAGATAAGGGTTGAGGTGCTATATGAAGCTCTCGTGATTAAGTATAAGTGAGGCACACACAAACAAACTAAGCATGTAATATGAATAGGCAATGTGAATATATGCAAGGCACAAATGCAAGCAAATAAGATATGGCAATATGAATGATGCAATGCACACATGTAAAGAGAGAGAGAGTTAGAGAGATAATGGATCAAACGCAAACACAAGGATATGTTCCGAGGTTCGAGCCCCTAACTCTACGTCCCCGCCTTCACCGAGAAGGATTTCTAATCCACTATCTTGTCCACCGAGGACTCCCACCGAGGGAACCTCCACCGAGGAGGATTTGTACAACAAGGGAGTACCGAACTCCTCTCTCAAACAATACAACCTCCACCGAGGCAATACAACCACAATCCACCTCTACCGAAGAGGGATAAAATCTAAACCAACTCCACCTCACCAAGAGGGAGTAAACCACAATCTCAACCTCTGCCAAAGAGGGAGCAAATCACCACTCCAATCAACCTCTACCAAAGAGGGATACAACAAATCAAGGAGGGTACAACAAGTGGTGTATTTCAACCACAAACCAAATTCCTTTTTCTTACAAAAAATGATCCTAATAGAATAGGATAGAAGATAGCTCAAGTGTGGAAAACTAAGAGTTTGGAAAAAAAACTCAAAGAAAAATACTTGGGAAAACTCTTTGTAAAAGATAGAAATGAATAATAATACAAATCTCCCAAATTTCTATTTTTCTTGATTTTTTTAAAAACTCTAAAACAAATAAGATGAATCCTTTTTGGCACTAAAACTCTTTTGAAAACTTGTTTAAAACACTTGAGAAGTCTGGAAATTTTGCTCTAGAAATCTTGGCCAAAATCCCAAAGAAATGGGGTTTATATAGGCCAAACCCTAAAACTAGCCATTGGCTGTTTTTACAGCCTGGACGGCAGGCGGTCGACCGCCCGGTCGACCGCCAACGGTCATAAATATGACCGTTGGAGGAACCCGGTCGACCGCCCGATCGACCGCCCAAAAACAGAGAGCAAAGCTCTCTGGCCGGTCGACCGCTCCGGTCGACCGAGCCCTGTGCATGGCCAACGTACACAAGTTTGTGCACGTCGGTCGATCGATTCTGGAACCCGGTCGACCGGGCCGGTCGACCGCCAGAGCCTGGCAGGCAGCAATTTGGGTCAGAAAACTGGGTTAGAAAATATTCTAATAAATCCTATAAATCTTCTAAAAACCCATAAAATAGTTTTCTCATTTTACATTGATATATAAACATGTGATAAATATTTCAAGACAAATATCAAATATTTTGAACCATTTTTGTGTCTTGCAAATATTATCAAAAACCAAAAACTGTATTTTGTCAAACTTGGATTTTTTAATAGGAAATTTGATTTTTCCTAAAACTCATTTAAATACAAAAACATGATAATTGAACACCTTGAAGCATGTTGCATATGAACATAAGTCCAATATACATGAAACATATATATCATAGTTTTTGTCTTTAATTCCACAAAATTTGTTTTGTTAAAAATACCAAAACATAAAACACATGAATATGTATGTCAAACTAAGTTTGTATAAGTCATGAAGCATGTATGTATATAGAATACATCTAATATACATAAAAACAAAGTAACTTGTTTTGATCAATCTATTCATGAAAACCTATTCCAAAACATGAAACGTGTGTGTATTGTGAACTTGAGCATATCAGACTATCTAATCTTTACAAATGGATCTAAACACACTAAACTATGGATACCTAAGTCTTCTTGACGATCTCTATCTTCAAGTCGACTCGATCCAAACTGTGATCCACGAGCTAGACTCGACGAGTGCTATGTATCATCATGATGCTCGGGCTATGGAATCACCATGTGAAAGCTTCCAAACTCCTTTGTTGAAGTTATCACCAACTAATATCTTGGTTAATGATCTAAAACTAAACATCACAAGATAATTAGTAAACATAACTACATGAGTTAATCATCATCAAAACTAGAGTGGAAGGCCTCCGGGCCAACATTAAGTACTTTTACTTTAATATGTATAACTCATCTAATTTTTTTTTGATGTAAGTATTAAGGCTTCTTGAGGCCGTCATGCCTAACTAATTGATTATTAGATGTGTTAATACACATATTATTTAATATATTTTTATTTTTTCTATTTTTATCTTTTTCTTCAATCTTAATTATCTTTCGCGTAAATACTAAGGCTTTCTTAAGCCAAATCACCTATCAAATCAATAATTAGATTTGTTTATTTTTCATATACATATACATATACATATATATATATATACACATATACATACATACATACATATATATATAGATACATATACATATACATATATATAGAGAGAGGGATTTATACCTCAGCCACCAGCTGAGAGAGTCTCTCTCAGCTGGTGCGACGTGGTTGAATTTCAACCATAATTTTGAGCGTTGCTATCTTGGTCATACTTTTTTGTGAGGACTGTAATCAAATCGTAGTATTTTTTTGAGGACTGCTATCATGGTAGTAGTGTTTACTGAGGACTGCTACCATGATCGTAGTCTTTTTCTGAGGACTGCAACCATGATCGCAATCTTTTTCTGAGCACTGCTACCATGCTCCCAATCCTAATTACACTGAAAATATATAATTTTTAAGGACTGCGACCATGTCGCAGTCAGCTGTGATCATATTGAAGCGCCAGCTGAGAGAGTCTTTCTCAGCTGGCAGCTGAGGTACATTTTTCTCATATATATATATAATATATGTATGTATGTATAATATATATGTATGTATGTATGTATATTTTCTAAAGCACAAGAGTCTTTGTTTTGAATCCTAAGTGTGTGTGTGTGTGTATAAAGTCTGCATATTTCATCAAGGTAAAAATCAAGACGAAATTACTTTTCCATTTTTTCCTCCTAAACCTAAAATTCAAACAAATAATCTTATTTTGATCAAGTAATAATAAATCCTAATTATGATTTTCCTATTTCTTAAAATTAACTTAATTACTAAAAATAAATCAAAATATTGTTTTCTTTTCAAAAATATTTCTAAATTTTTTTTTTGTTAGCATCTATCTTTGTTAGTTGTTAGTAAACCCCCTACCTATCTCATGCATTATTCTCAATGTATGACTAAATGCATGTATGCATGAAAAAGACGAAAGGAAGGCAACATGTTACCTTATGGTGGTGGTTCCGGTGATTGACGAATTGGGTCAAGCGTTGCTACCCAATCTATATAACGTGGATAATCAAGGAACCCACCTTTATTAACCTCTTTCTTATGTATAGTGTTACAACCCCCAATATGAATAGGATCATGAAAAATCCTAACATAAAAACTATCTCCGTTATATGACCAGGTTTGAAAAATCATATCACAGTCATAATTGTTTACGCCTCGGTCTAATGATAAAATATAATTTGTTGAAGTGATTGATTTGAGCTCAAGAATATTAGGTTTGGGAACCAATACTGACTCGGGAAAATCAGTTTCGGGCTCAATTTGATTAGATGAAATCTTTGGCTTCTCAACAAAATTCTCCTCATAAAATTTATTAAATTCATCCTCAAATTTTGCTTGAAATAAAAGTTCATATTTATCACATTCATCCTCACAATATGATTCAACTTAGTCATTGGGAGGTTTATGTGTATCTCAATTCCCTCGAAACAATACTAATTCTTGAAAAATCAGTTTAGATTCAAGAGTCGGATCTACTTCAAGAGCGGGTTTCAAATCATAAAACTTAAGTTCACATTCATGATTCATCATATATGGAATGTGACCATCCACAATCAGTGATAATTCTAGAATATATAAGTACAGAAATTAATGCTGGCTCGGGAATTGAGTTCAAATTACGTAAGGACACCAAAGTCAATATAGATTCAAAGTTTAGAACTAAATTACTAAGTTGGAGATCGGATTCTCATTCCCAATCAAGTTCAATCTTATTGAAGTTAAAACTTGCCAATTGGTCCAGGGTTGTGATTGTTCAAGTTCAAATTGGTGTGATGAGATTGAATCTTGGTCAAAGTCTTCAAGACACCATGATTCTTCGTCCCTGTCAATATGGCAAAGGCAATTGCGAATGGTTGAAAATGTGTTAGGTAGAGTTTCCTCATCCCTACCTTTGATCAAACGATTCATTTGTGCTTCTAACCTATTGATAAATTGGATAACATAATTTCTAGCTTGAATCAGATTTTTCATACTTTTGTCTAAGCTCGTAGGTTCTTCTTATTGTGGTGGGACTTGGAAGGTATAGTAAGGATCTTAAATTTGAAAATCTTGACGGGCTCGTGCATCTTATATTTTTTAAGTCATTGCTCGAGTTCTTCGAAAATTTTCATCTTATTTTCTCAGTCTATTGATGTTTCTGTTGGTTGCTTGGGAAAAGAAGTATATGATGATGATTGTTGAGAGGTGGCTGACAATAAGGCTTGGAGGCATTGTATCCTCATTGACTCAGTGAAGAGTAGAGATGATTATTTTGGTTATAATAACGAGATTGGGGCATGTGTTGATTAGGATGAGATCAACTAGCATACTTGGTTAGTTAAAATTTTGTTGGTGAAAGTTAGTCCATGTCAGTTTGGTGTAATCCGAATTGAAAGAGATTTGAGTAAAATATGAATTATTATTAAGTTAAAAACTTGTGGTTAGAATCCATATCACTCAAGAATTGTTAAAACACACAAACAAACAAAACACAAAAATATTCTATCATAAGTTAGGGTAGACTTACACCTATACAACTCCTACCTGGTTGCACTGTCCATGGGAGGTACATTGTAGACTCTTACTACAAGCTAATCAGCCAGGTAGGTGGCAAGATCAGTGGGAGGTATCCGCACAAGAGCGACGAGCCTAATTATGTCAAACCACTATTCTTCTAGGTTTCGCCTCTTAATCCCCTGCCTAGTCACCAATTTAGTAAGAGTTAACTTCTAATAACTTCCTCCTAGGTCAATCTCCTAGTGAGTCTGAGATGTCCCTAAGGCCAACGTCTACTTAATTTAAATTAGAATTGGGTTAGTGAGTACGGATATGGTTTGTAGGCCAAGAAAGGGTAATGACTTTCCCACCTTATCTTGTTTAAGTATTTGCCTTTAAGTCGATTTAGTGCAAAGGTGTACAAGAAATAGATGGGGATTACTCAAAGCAAATAAATCACCACAAGTGTTTCCTAATCTAGATGCTATGTAAACTTACCTCATCTCCAGCTCTCTTCAGTAATTATTGAAATTTTAAAAGAAATAGACATGTGCTTAAATGCAAGTTTATTCATTTTTTAAAATTTCAATTAATAGGTTAATGTTGTTATTTATAAATAGTGTGCCATTATAAATTTTAAAAAAACACTAAAAATAAAAGAGACAGAAAATTACCGTTCAGAAGCACCTGCAGAAGACTCAGCAAGTGGGTCAACCACTTTGCCGCGAAAATGCGAAAAAGGCCATGTTTGCACAGCTTTGTGGTTGTCTCCTGTCCTCTGCTTTCTTGAGCAGAGGCACAGGTACGCAAATACTGCTATGCACCCTTCAGTTTCTTGAAACTTGTTCCTCCACACACAAACAAAGAAAATTAGTTAAAAAACAAGCTGTACCGTTCCCTCCCCGGCAACGGTGCCAAAATTTGATTGCAGAAAAAACAGAGATATAATTAAGGGCTAGAAGGATGTTATCTGGATCGATGCATGTCTCTGTCTTTCACAATATATCCGTGGTAGCAAGGGTTATAGCTGGTCGAACCTCAGGGAGAGATGCGATGAAAACTTTTCAGTACTATTGTCTTCATATTATCTTCTCTGTTTAAAGATTTGAAAAGGAAAGGATGGATTGTATATTGATAAAGATTAATCTAAAAGAAAGGTTTACAACTTACTAATAATCAACTACCATAACATACTAATGCCCAATAAATAATGACTTCACTTCAAACCTTAAACATGATATTCTATCACAAAATTAAGCAAAATACATAAGATAGAAACTAGGTTATGATTTGAAATAACATTAACCAAGTTTTAACGTTACAATATCAAGATTATCAATCAAGTATAAAGTAAGAAAAAATTATTAGAAAGTACTTAGCAAATCTTAACCCTATTTGAAATAACACTGATTAAAGTTTAATATTAAAATATCAAGATCTTTATCAAGCATAAATTAAGAAAACAATTAAAAAGTATTAGCAAATATTTGATCTAGTTGCTTATCCTAATGTGTCTTTAAGAACAAGGATTGAAGTAGGCATGCATATGATCTAGTCTGATTATCTACTAGATACTAGATGTAATGGTGGTGAAGTTATGAGAAAAGATCTAGCTACTCATTTTTGAAGACTAAATTAAGCAAGCATATAAAAGAAAGCATATAAAGGAAACAAATAAATATCAATGAAAAGAAAATTAAAAAGAAGAACAAAAGAAACTTGTTTATTGAGCTGTCACCATCAAAATACAATAGGTCTTTCCTTCTTTACAAACTTGAACTAAACTAAAACTAGAAATTACAGTAGAGATTCGGAAAGAAAATATGATAAAAAAAAAGCCCTAAACTTGATTTTCAAAGATGCCTCTCCTTTGTTGCTCTTCAGGGGTTTTTATAGGGAATTCCAATAATAGAGTCCCAGTAGAATACTCCTCCCAAACCGTCACACACGCGGCCACAGAAATGTGGCATTTTCGCGGCAAAAAAGGAGGAGACGCGTTCTTTTTGTGGAGTCTAGGAATTCACTTTGGCATGTGACTTTATATTGTCCATTTATCTAAAGATCTATCCTTAGAATCCTCTTTTGAATTTTAGAATTTAAAATAACCTTGTTTTCTAGATAACTTAAGAAACAAGTTATCTATAAATCCAAAATTTAAACTTGTATTCTCTCTTTTATCTTTGACTTGGGGATCAAGTAACTTAATTTAAATTGACTTTCTCCTTTATCTCTGATTTAGGATAGGATTATTTCTGAATTAACTTAGGCTTAATGGGCTCTTTGGGCTTCTCTTTAACTTATGGGTTTCTTTTGGACTCTTTTCTTTTCTCTTTTTAATTATGGAGGCATGCACATTACTAAATAATAAAGTGACAAATAGCAGTACTTTATAAAAATAAATATGAAAATGTGACTAAAAATATGCATTTTTGGGAATAATCACCCATAACCCTCACATCCACCACCACCACCCAATTTCTTCATCTCCACTAAAACCCCATCACCATCTTCCTCCATCTACTCCACCCAAAGCCACAACCTGTCCCCGGCCATCTCTGGCCAGGCTGTCGTGCCGCCCCCAGCCGACTGGCCACTCCGGCCATCCTCCCCTCTCCGCTTTCTTTCCTTCTCCTTCTTTTTCTTTCTCTTTTTCTTTCTTTTTTCTATTTCTTCCGCTTTTTCTCTCACTGTCTCTCTCTTTTTCTCTTTCTTCCCTTCTCTATCTAACGTTATCTCTATCTTTCTCCTTCATTCTCGGCGTTTCCCAGAGATCATAACTGTATCCGAATTATTAATTAGGCGAGTACTAGTTTCCTATAATGCGAGTACAGTTCTTTAGTTTTGCGAGTACTCTCGCTTTACTTTTATTTCCCTGCTTCGACGGGAGAAAATTATATTTTTAGAATTTTTTGTGAAATTGATATGTTTGTAGAATTATATTTGCATCTGTAGAATACTTGTATTAGTTCTGAGCATTGGTTGTATATTTGGATATGTCTGGATTTATGCTTGTGCACCTGGCTGGCCGTTGTATTTATTATGATTTATCGGTACTTTTGTATAATTTTTGGATTAACGGTGGTGCATGTTGTAGTCACAGCCCATTTTCTGGGCTACCCAATAGGCGATGTGCCTCGTACTCTCTGGGCTTTGTGGTAGCTGCAGGAAGTGTGCGTAGACCGCTCTGCGATCTCTCATGCTAAGCCTGATAAGGAGAGCTTAGCGCTCAGCACTGTGGATTGTTATTTATCATGTTTATATGTGTGCTTATGTATTATTAACATTTTATGCAGGTATCCACTCGGCCTTCTAGCCCTACTAGCCTTCGAGCTAAAGCCCATTTACGGACTACCCAATAGGCAATATGCTTTATACCCTTTGAGTTTCGTGGTTCTGCAGAGAAATACACTTAGATCGTTCCATAGTCTTTCAGCTTCACCTGGTAGGCGAGCTTAGCGCCCAACGCTTCATCGCTAGACTCGCTCAAGCAAAAATTTACGGGACGACAGAATAGCATTTCAACGCTCGAGTCATTCCCCTAGTTTCATTGTGCGCTTTAGTGATTATTGCTGCTTGTTGTCCTTGCCACCAACATTGCTTACCTCGCTTGTTTGTACCCTTAGTTGTAGTGCTGCTTTTATATTATTTTATTTTCATAATTGTGAAGAGTTTGAAATATTTGTTATGATATATTTCTGAAATCAATTAAATGATTGGCATCATATCTGACGCGTGATACATATATTGATACTAGACACTAACACACTACTTACTTGAATGGACAGTATCGTTTACCCGATACTATAACACTTGACTGAATACTATACTACCATACTCGGTATTCTAACACCTGACACTGTACCATAATATTTGATTCAGTAAAGATACTTGGACACCTGATTCGGTATCATGATACCTGAACAATTTAAATTACTGAATTCACATATATTGTTTTTACAGGGCCTTGACATGATTAATATTACATTACCAGAACTCTGGTATTCCTGAATTACTGTTCTCCTGATTACTATGTTCTTGAACTCCTGAATCTTTAATAAGGATATATATACTCCTGATATAATATTGTTATTTCTGTAAAATAATTATCGTGAAACCAATCCTGAAAATGTATAATAAACATACAACTTACACTGAGGTGGAGGAAACTGATGGCATCAATATGTATGTCTTTAAAACGGCTTTATGTTGCGTTACTATAATTACGGATCTACCTGAGACCACAGGTGTCCCGGTGGGGGTGAACTGACACCATGTCCTGATTTCATTCCTATTTCAAGGCATACAAACAAGACCCTTACGGCTTAGCGCCCGGTTCTGAAGTCCAGCGCCGGATGTCCTGAGGTCGTTGTCCCGGGTATGTACAGGGCTCATTATAAACATGATACGTTGATTTTCCCATCAGTTTTCAATAACTAACCTCGTCTTACCCATAGGTAAATGTGTGTGTGCTCGGGCGTTGGGATATATAGCTAAACATATGGGTCAAAAGAGTCTTAAAATAATAATAATAATAACTATAATACAACTGACATGACTACAGTCTGAATCGACTGACTCCAGACTACCACATGACGACACCACTGCCATACTTAAGCAATTCGGGTTGTATATACTCAGTTGAATGTGAAGTTGGGTAAATGACATATATATGAGGGTTTTCTTGTTTGGATTATCACTTCGACGTACTAATCTCATGGATCCATTGCCTACATTTACAAATAACATATTTAGTTGATAATTTACTATATGTTTGGATGAATATGCTTGTAACACTGATTTCTATATATTATAATTACTTTCTAATCTTGTCCTAATTTTATTTATGTTAACTGTACACTGCTTGCCTTTTTTATTTGAGTTCACGTCACATTACTCCTGTACACGTGTGTTTGCCTGTGCATGCCATTTGACATTCATTTTACGTACTTATTAGGTTGCTTTTCTAACAACCCCTACACCTATATGTTCAGATCTTGGAATTTGAAGTAAGGAGGATTCCTCTGTAGCTAACCTGAATTTCTTGAAAGAACAGGCGGCTCTTCAGTAATCTTTCCCCGCTGTGCAAATCTCCATCAGCTTATGAGAATTCCCTGTCACAGCTCGTGAGCATCATTTCAGTTCTTTTATTTCACTTGTAAATTCATGTTTTGTATCGTCAAAATTATGTACAAACTCATGTATCATGATGTAATGCCCTATATAATAATTATGTGCTTGTACTATAATGTTAGAATGTATAATACCACATGCTTCCGTACTTTGACACTTGTGAGGTGTTGATGCTTACCGTGTGTACTGTTAGTATTTGGATCTTGCAGTTTTCTAATATGGATCTGACCTCATATTCATTGGAAAATAATTCAGGCTTTGGCAGTTTTCTAATACGGATTTGTCTCATGTTTTAGTTTGGATACAAGTTTCTTATTTCTCTGAGGAGGTACTGATTTGAGTTCGTGTTGGATTAATATCATCTTAGGTGCCTATATAAACCCCTTGGGGTGGCCTTTTGAAGGTGTGTCAAGAATTCAAGAGAAATTCTAAAATTTCACCATTGAGAGTTATAAGAGAAAGATCTTCTTGTAACTTTTGTATTTTTTCTCTATTTTCAATAAAGATTTCTCCCATCCTCTCCATGGATATGGACATATTGCCCATGTTAAATCTTGTGTTCCTTAGTTGTGTAGTGATTGCTTGCTAGTGATAAATCTTCTACGCTTTCGCTTTCGCTGTCAAGTCTTCAACTCAGTGTTTTTCTATTATTTGATCGATGATAGATCATCAACAATTGGTATTAGAGCCATGCTCCGAACTTAATCATGTGTGTGGGTGATGTTCGATCCCCCCATGGTGCAGCGGAAGGCACATTGAGCCCCTGTTAAGCTTGGATCTATAAAAGAAGCTCTCGAGGGAGATAACCATGCTCTAGGTGCTTCATGTAAGATGTGTTGCTCTCCAACACAGTAAAGAGGAGTGACCTTGATTGAGCATTATGATCTTCTCAGATGAGGAGTGAGGAAGATCAGATTGCAGGGAGGCCCGGACTTTTTATCTGAGGGGGGATAAAACCTGCTCAATTCCAAAGGCGCAAAAAGGCACAATAAAGTCCATGTATAGCTAAGTTGGGTCTCGAGATTGACAGTGGAGTCCTACTTCACGTAAGACGTGCCTGCAAATGCAGTGAAGATGAGTAATAAGCTAAAAGTTGTGCTTCAGGTAAGGCGTGTGCTGAAATACAGTGAAGAAAATCGCGATAGAGCATATGTTTTCCAGGTATGAAGATGAGCTTATAGGAAGACTCTTTGTTCGATGGGGATTGTTGGGTTTAAGGTCAAACAAATAGTCCTACATTGGCTAGACATGGGGATGGTCTTGGGTTTATAAGGATTTGGGCTACTCCGCCTAATAGGTTAGTCTTTTAGGATGGTGCCCCGAATCCTTACAAATGGTATCAGAGCGATGGCAAGCAAGACAACCGCGAAAATCAAGTTCGAGGTGGAGAAATTCGATGGGAAGTCTAACTTTCTATTGTGGAAGATGTGAGTAACATTATTAGTCGTGAAGGAGGGCACATACAAGGCCTTACTTGGTACGGAGAAGAAACCATCGAAGATGGAGGATGATGAGCAACATCGACTTCCACGCAAAGGCGACGATTATACTGTGCCTATCAGATAAGGTCCTCTACAACGTGATGAACGAGGAAACAATGCTGATCTTTGATGTAGGCTAGAGAGCCTTTACATGATGAAGAGTTTGTCGAACAAGCTCTTCATGAAGAAGCAGTTATACAACCTTCGGATGAAGGAAGGTATGTCTATTCTACAACATCTCAATATTTTTAATAGAATTTTAAGCGACTTGTTAGCTCTAGAGGCTAAGCTAGAAGAAGACAAAACTCTTTTGTTACTCTCTTCTCTTCCATCAAGTTATGATCACTTGACAACCACCATCATGTATAGTAAGGAGAGCTTAGAGTTAGAAGATGTCAGACAGATGCTCCAAAATAACGAGTTGATGAAGAAGATAGATTCTATGAAGGAGGCCTCAGGATTGTTTGTCATGGGCCAAAGGGGAAGATCAAAGAGTAGGGGACCCAAAAGGGATCCAGAGATTTCAAGCTATTTCTCTTGCTACTTTTGCAAGAAACCAGGGCATATCAAGAAAATTGTATGAAATACAAGGAGATGCTAAAGAGGAAAGGCGGCAAAAATTCTGATGGGGCTAGTATCAGTGGAAAGTTAGATCAAATCTGGGTTGTCGAAGAAGCGAATGAGTCATGTGTGTCTTGACGGCTGAGTCAGGAAAGGTAAATACTCAGATGCTTAGTTGCTTGACTCGGGGTGCACATACCACATGTGCTCAAAAAGAGAGTTCAGTACTTACAAACCTTATAATGGAGGCTCTGTCCTGATGGGAAATGATGTCGTTTGTAAGACTATTGGCATTGACAACGTCCGTATGAGAATGTTTGATGGATAAGTTCGAACCCTCACGAACGTTCGACACGTTCCTGATTTAAAGTAGAATCTTCTCTCATTGGGAGCTTTAAAAGCTTGAGGGTACACGTTTTCTGGTGTAAATAGAGGATCAAAGTTACTAGAGGCTTTATAACGATTCTCAAAGGAGAACGGACAGCAAACTTGTACAAGTTGACAGGAAGCATTATTATTGGTAATGTTTCAGTAAAAACAGAGAAGGCGGATACTACAAGACTTTGGCATATGCTTCTTGGACACAAGTGTTGGAACTTGTTTTGATGAAGACATTTGTGAAGCATTTCATTTGGAGCTCTATCACACGACTATATCAAGAGTTCTACATGATCAAGACTTCCCAAAGAGAGTTGATATGATGTGTTTTGTAATTGTAAAATAGCATGTCAAAAGCCTTGATGCACACACACATATCTTAGACTTATAGTCGACTTATATCCCTTTATAGTCGACTAACCCATAGTGTAGTCGACTTGACCAAATCCTAGTCGACTAATCTTGTGTCTCAATTTGGTACCCAACTCTCTGTTTGTCTGTTAGTCGACTTGACAGAAGACCTAGTCGACTAATAGAGCAATGTATTCGACTAACCCTATTCCCCTAGTCGACTAATCACTGGCCTAGTCGACTTATAAAGAAGTTACAGTCGACTTGGTTCAGTTATCCAGAAACCTGTCACTTGATCTTATCTTGACCTAGTCGACTTATACTCAATACTAGTCGACTAACCTTTGGAAATTTGCCTAGACTAGTCGACTAACTCAAAAGGCAAGTCGACTATAGGCAGTTTCTGACTGTTGGACAGTTTCTGTATTCTGGTATTTTTTGCAACGTTCTTCAACGTTTGAACATTCAAATTGCACCTAATAACTACCCTAACTAACCCTAGAGTGTATCTATAAATAGGGTTGTTAATCTAAGGCAAAAATACCAATCCTAATCTTCAGTTTTCTAATAAAAAATTCTGCCAATTCCTGAAAACTATTCCCACTTCAGTTCTTCACCAAAATCCTATTCTCTAGTGAAGTTCTCTGAAGTTTCTCCTATACTAGACCTTGTCCACGTTCACATATTGTACCAAGGCTTATAGGAAGTGTTGTAATCCTCAAAGATATCATTGTACAAGAGGGTCTTCTTGGTTTAGAAGCAAGTTGTACAAGGTGGTGATTGTTCTCTTGGTTGTAAGAGAAGGTGTACACATTTGGCAAAGGGGATTTGTCAAGTGGTGTGCATGGTGTTGATTTTGGGTGTACAAAGTCAAGGATAAAGGAAAATCTCAAGCGGGTGGCTTGGGGACTGGATGTAGGTCACGAGGACCGAACCAGGATAAATCTCTCGTGTTTGCGTTTGTCTAAATTTCTGAGATTTACTTTTCCTTTATTGCAAGTTTATTTATTTGTTTAACTTTAATCCTTCTTTGTTTAGTATTTGTGTTGACTTCGTATTTTAGATCCATAAGTGCCAACAGAGAAAGTTCAACAATTGGCATCATCTCGGGACCAACAACAAGTGCTATATAGGTCTTCAAGTCCTGCACAAAAGGAGTACTCTATTAGGTATCAAATATTTCAAACTTGATCTTTGTAAATTTTGCATTATAGGTAACCAATATAGAGTAGCTTTCTCTACATCTCAACACAAGACAAAGGGCTTGCTAGATCTCATACACATAATGCGTTGGGGCTTTCGCTAATAGCATCCATTGGAGATGCTAGGTATTATGTTACTTTCATAGATGATTTTTCAAGAAAAGTTTGGGTATACTTTTTGAAGCAGAAATCGAAAGTATTTTAGAAGTTCAAGGAGTAGAAAACTTTGGTGGAAAATCAGACGGGGCGGAAGGTGAAAGTCTTGAGGTCCGATAATGGAAGCGAGTACACCTCCAAATAATTTAAAGACTACTTAGTAAGTAAGGACATCAAACACCAGCTAAGTATTTCAAGGCAACCAGAATAAAATAGAGTAGAAGAGCGCATGAATCGAATGCTTACAGAGTGTGCCCGCACCATCAGATTACATGCTAATATGTCAGAAGGATTTTGGGCAGAGGAAGTGAATCATGCGAGTTATCTGGTAAACATGTCACCATCAAAAGCTATTGATCTTCAGATCCTAAAGGAGATATGGCAAGGAGTATCTGTAGACTATTCAACTTTACGGATTTTTGGTTGCCCGGCATATAGTTTGTGTGATAGTCAGAAAAAAAAAAACAAACTGGAGTCCAAGTCTAAGAAGTGTATCTTCATCATGTTCACCAAAGATGTCAAGAGTTTCAAACTTTGGGATCCGAGAAAAGAAACACCTTTTTCAGCAGAGATGTGGTCTTTGACGAAGAATCAATGTTGCAAGAAAAGTCAGAGATGGAAGATAAAGCACAAGGTGGAGATTCAGACAGTTCGGTGGACACTCAGGAAAAAGAAGTTGAGTTCTCAGGGAGTCCTAAAAGACCTGAAGGTTCAGAAAAGGACTCCTCAGATCCAGATGGAGACAACCAGGAGGCTACTCAAGAGCAACATAACCGTTGAGGCGGTCAGTCAAAGTTGCGGTGCCACCAACAAGGTATGGCTGGGACGATGATCATGTCTCTTTCGCATTAGTAACAGAAATAGGAGAACCTGCAGTTACATGAAAGCGATCGAGGCAGATGACCATATCAAGTGGATTACAGCCATGGAGCAAGAGATGGAGTCTTTGGATAGAAACCAAACATGGATATTAGTTGATCTTTCAAAGGACTCTAAGGCAATAGATTGCAGATGGGTGTTTCGCAAGAAGGATAATGAGCAGTACAAGGCAAGTTTAGTTGCCAAAAGATATGATCAAAAAGGAGCGCATTGACTACAATAAGATTTTTTCTCCTGTAGTCAAGCATACATCTATTCAGATGTTATAAGTGATAGTTGTTCATTTTTATATAGAGTTGGAGCAGATGGATGTTAAAACATTGTTTCTGCATGGTGAGGTGGAGGAGAAGATATACATGAAATAACCTGAAGGTTATATTCAAGAAGGTAAAGAAAACAATGTGTGTCTTCTAAAGAAGTCCCTCTATGAACTTAAGCAGTCTCCCAAGAAGAGGCACAAACGGTTTGACTTTTTCATGATCAAGGCCAAATACAACCGATGTGAGTATAATAGTTGTGTCTATTTCAAGCAGAGTGATGATCCGACATATTTGCTGTTATATGTGGATGATGTGTTGATTACTACAAAAAACAAGGCACATGTTCAGAAGCTTAAAACTTAGCTCAAGAAGAAATTTGATATGAAGGATGTGGGAGAAGCCAAGAAGATCTTAGGTATGGAGATCACTCGAGACATAGGCTCAGGTAGACTTTGGTTATCCCAGGAGAATTATATTCTCAAGGTGTTGGAGAGATTCAACTTGGCTGAGCAAGACCAGTCACCACTTCTTTGACAGGTCACTTCAAATTATTTTCCAACCAGTGTCCACAATCACCGGAAGAGGAGGAGGAGATGTCTCGAATACCATATGCTAGTGTTATGGGATCACTTATATATGCTATGATCTGCATTAGGCTTAACTTAGCCTATGCATTTAGTATAGTAAGTCGGTTCATGTCAAATTCAGGAAAGCAACATTGGGAAGTAGTGAGGTGGGTGTTACGATATCTGTGAGGGACTGCGAGATTAGGCTTGGTGTTTCAGAGATTGAAAACGGGAAAACCTAGGTTACTACAAAACTATATTGATACAGATTATGCAGGAGATCTTGATCAGCGAAGATCTACGACGGGCTATGTACTTACAGTAGCTGAGTGCATCATTAGTTGGAAGGCAGAGTTGCAAGATACAATTGCTCTTTTAACGACAGAGGTGAAATACATAGCAGCAGTTGAGGCATCAAAGGAAGCTTTGTGGCTGAGGGGATTGGTTGAAACAGTTAGTATCATACAGGTTTCAGTTCGGGTTCATTGCGACAACTAGAGTGTGATTTATCTCTCTAAGGGTATCACAAGCGGACGAAGCACATTGATGTGAGGTATCACAAGATACGTCAGCGGGTCGTGGATGATAAGTTGATCGATTTGGTAAAGATCAGCACGAAGAAGAATCCAACAGACATGATAACGAAGACCATCCCAGTGGAGAAGTTCAGAGCATCTTTGAACTTCATCAAGATTCTCCAAAGGTAAAGTAGCGAACGGGCTTTGGGGAGGGAGCCATGTGAAGTCACAAAAAGGGGGGGAAACAAGGCGAATGAAGCAGAAACCAATTTCTACGGAGGGACTCAATAACATGAGTCAAGGTGGAGATTGTTAGTATTTGGAGTGCCTCATATTCATTGGAGAAGAATTCAGGTTCAAGCAGTTTCCTAATACGAATTTGTCCTCATATTCATTAGAAAAGAATTTAGGTTTTGGCAATTTTGTAATACGGATATGTCTCCTGTTTTGGTTTGGATACGAGTTTTCTATTTCTCTGAGGAAGTGCTGATTTGAGTTCGTATTGGATTAGGATCATCCTATGTGCCTATATAAACCCCTTTGGGGTGGCTTTTTAAAAGTGTGTCAAGAATTCAAGAGAACTTTTAGAATTCCACCATTGAGAGTTGTAAGAGAGTGATCTTTTTGTAACTCTTGTATTTTCTTCTCTATTTTAAATAAATATTTCTCCCCTCCTCCCCGTGAACGTAGACACATTGTCGAACCACGTTAAATCTTGTGTACCTTGATTGTGTGGTGATTGCTTGCTAGTGGTAAATCTTCTACGCTTCCGCTGCTGAGTCTTCAATTCGATGTTTCTCTGTTATTTGATCGGTGATAGATCATCAAGACTCGTTGTTGGAAGGGGGATTGTTGGGATTTATAGTCAAACAAATAGTCTCACATCAGTTAGACATAGGGATAGTCTTGGGTTATAAGGATTTGGGCTACTCCACCTAATAGACTAGTCTTTTAGGATGATGCCCCGAGTCCTTATATATACGTACGGGTATTGTATTCTGCGTATATGTGTTACAGTAACATTTTCGTACCCATGGGGGCGGGGTGTTACACCTTCATTGCGGTGAAGGCAGGAAGTAGAGCAAGTTGCTCGAACCTCGAATAAATTTCTTGTGTTTGTAATTGCTATTCTCTCTTACTCTACTCACTATTTCTTTTTATTTGCTCTATATTGCTCATACTTATTACCTTGTGCTTGGTTTGTATTCATTGCTCTATCTCATGCTCACTATATATTTTTGGGAAAACTGTCTTTAAGCCCTTGTGAAAAAATGGCCATGTGAAAAAATCCTTACAGTTTGAAACAGTGTGAATAAGCCCCTATCCCCATTAAAAAATCACATATTGCTCATATTTCTCTTGATTGAATGCCTTGTCTGAGTTGATTCGAGCGCCCAACGTGATATGCATTTAATGCTTATCACACGGTAGTCGTGCGAGATAGTTTGAAAGCTTTTTTGTCCACTCTTTTAAAATTTTGTCCACTACAAGGTTAGATATTTTTTTTGCAGAGATAATTTTTTCCATATATGCTATATTTCTGTCTACTCTTCTTCAAAGTTCTATCCACTTTCTCATATATTCTGTCTACTTTCTTCAAAATATTGTCCACTTTATTTAATATTCTATCCACCTATTCTAATTTTTTAATATTATATCAATTTTCTTTAACATCATATCTTCAAAATTATGTCCGCTTTCTTTAATATTACTTCTTTAATATTTTATCCACATTTTCAAACTATTATGTCCACATACTCTAGTATTTTGGTGACCTTGTGAATGATTTTATCTACCTTCTCAACAATTTGTTGAGAACATAGACAATCTTCAGCGGCCCCCGGGGTGGCGGGTGGCAGAGATTACACCATTTTCTCCTTTTATGTTTGTTTTACTCAACTTCTGTCTATTTTTTATAATGTCTGTCCAACTTTTGTCTTTTTTGTCCACCTTCGTCAATTTATGTCTACGTTTTTTATATTTCTTTCCAACTTTCACTTTTTTTGTCCACCGTCATCAATTTCTATCTACTTTTTATATTTCTGTCCAACTTTCATCTTTTTTAACCACCTTCGTCAATTTCTGTCTACTTTTTAATATTTTTGTTCAACTTTCACTTTTTTGACCACCTTTGTCAATTTCTTTCTATTTCTTTATATTTCTATCCAATGACATAATTACTTTATAATATTTCTTTATAGGTCTGGCCAAACAGGCCGGGGGGAAGGAGGGAGGGTGGGCCCGGGGAGAGGCGGCCGGTGGGAGGGAAGACCGGAGGAGGGGTTCGCCGGTGAAGGAGGAGAAGAAAGAAAGAGCACTTTGGTCATTTAAAGAAAAAATTGACGATGCCTTTATCAATTTTGGGAGTTCCTTAATCCATGAGGGACTTTTTATCATTTTTTTGGGTGGAAATAACCATGCCCATGGAATTGTAACCACCACTGGGAATCTAAAATGTTATCGCTAGAAACAGTGGACGGTTATCTTTCCATCTCGACCGTGCACATACCCACAAGATATTCTAGCTACCACGCAGTTCATGCTCATGCTAACAAGTGAGTGATAAATCAAAACTGCATTTAGAGAACAATTGGGGTCTACAACTTCATATGTATCAAAACGTAAGGTACAAAACTTTTTAGCCCTCAACACATAAGGATTAAACTCTAAGCTGCTGTCCTGAATGGATATGAGAAAGAAGGAAAAAACTACTCAACTTCACTTCTCATCTTCTTTTTCTTTTTCTTCACTTCAGAGGCCATTTCGACACCACCGTCATCTGACACTTCACGGTTTTTTCTCTTCTTCTTCTTGGCTGTTCCGCTCTGCTCTGCATCATGACCATTCGCCCCATTACCTCTTTCACCGACCACCACTTGATCCTGATTAGACTTGTCTTTCTTTTTCTTCTTCTTTTCAGTAGAAGGCGCAACGTCACTTGTAACAGCGAGTTTATCTACTTCCATGGTCTCAACATCTTCAGATTCACCCTTTGATTTCTTCTTCTTCCTGCTTTTCTTTGCAGAAGCATCATCAATGTCCATTTCTGCAACCGAAAATATAATTAAAGGAGTGGATGGGGTTAAGGATATAGGCTGATGCAATAGAAATTTAAACTTCAGCAGTTCAAAACAATTGCAGACAAATATTACTGGTCTGTTGAAATAGAAAGTGTACAACAAAAGGCAACAAAAATAGCTCTGAAATGAGATGACAAAAATTTTAGGGTCCAGTGGTTCCTAATCAAATGAGATGACAATAGATAGAATGCCCTGCAACTTCCAATCTATAGGTGAATTAGTGTTTCAAAATTATGGTATATTTGTTTGTTTGTTCTTTTCTCTCTTGCACAGGAAATGAAGTATTTAATTCATAGAATGTAAGGGAGAAAAACTTTGGGTCAGACAAGATGCCTTACCATCAGCCTTTGGGGGCCATCATTCAGTACACTCCCAAGCGCAGCGTTCATTACATCAACATTCTTACGAGGAGCAACACCCTTGTCATAAAAATCCAATCTCTCCTCAACCTGCTCCCGGAGCTTTTCCCCAAACACAGTAGTATTTGACTCTGATGCATGCTAGTCAGATTACCAAGAAAAAACAGCAGCAGTTTGTAATTCACCAAGTGAAGACTCACCTGAAAAACAGTCAATTCGGGAAGCTATGGAACATTTGTTTGCAAGATAACGAGCCAGCCGACCTTTGTTACGAGCAGATGCTCGTCCAATAAAAGAAGAATGGAAGATGAGGCCATATTTTGGAGTGTTCCCACGTGTTTTCAGTGCTCTGTCAAAATTTATAGAATAATGAAAAGATAATAATGGTTATAACTGGGGATGCTTAATTGATTCAAAATGGAAAAAAGCAAAGGTTCTAATCTACAGAAAGATTCATCTTGGAAGAAAGGGAAACACTATTAACATCCAACATCTATAGGGATTTCGATTAAAAGCATGCCATCAGAAAACCCTTTACAGAAGGCACTGGGTATAAAATTTGAAACCCAGCATATGCCAGACAGGACAAAAAAAAGTTTGAAAACTATCATTGTCGGCATTCTATCCTCTACCATGACAGCTCTTTAGAGATTCTGAATCATATAGCTCAAATATCATTTTGGAACAGTTTAAGTTATTTAAAAGGGATACCTGAAAAGTGCCTTCTCTGCACCAAGTATCTGAAGAGTAGAAGCAGGGCATTTTGCCAGATTTGCAAGACTTCCAGCATGAGAAATCAAACGAGCGCCAACAATTTCACCAATTAGGGACGTCAAATTAGGTGCAATATTGTTCATTTTTGTGACAAGATACTCATAGAGCTTCTTCCTGTACTCAGAGAGGTCCATAACTCTTTGAGCAAACTGATGAACATTAATCAGATCAATTGGAGACAAATCCTGTCCTGGAGAACAAAAGATCAATCATAAGTAGAGCAACATATGTTTTGTCCACATCGATGCCTTAGAAAAGTGATTTTAGTTTTTACCCATGGATGCTTTGGCCGCTTCAACAATTTCCTTCGCTTTATCCTCATCACCAAGTATATCTGTTAATTGTGGAATATGATCTTCAGATAAATCCGATTTGTTCTGCACAAGCTTTGCAATTTTGGCATATAAATAATTGTCATTGACAATCTTCACTAGCTCTGGGAAATGCCATGAGTACCACTCTCTGCAGAAAGGCATATTCAATTGAAATTCAGATCAAGTATTAATATAGTAATAAAGGAAGAAATGAAAAATATTCAGTACTGCAATTATAGACAGATTTAGCTGCAGCAAGTGCAAGCTTGTTGGCCACTAAGAGCATGGATGTGGATGTGGAACAGACACGCACAACCAGTATTACTAGGAAACTCCACTTTTACAAAATTGTACCACATTAGACACTGACATGACACTTGAACACTCGTGTCCCATGACTCAGACATGGCTCATGGAAGAAAGGAAAAACAAATGTGGTATCATTGTATTTCAGAAAGCAAATGGAAAAGCTTAGAAAGAATATTGGAATGCATCCATAGGGACGAACAGAAACAAGAGGAATTAATGAGTCCTTTTCTCTTTTCAATCCCACACATCATCCAAAGCCTTTCATGTTCTCCTCTTACCATGCCATCATATGTAAACAAGTAGGGTTAAAGAGAGCCTATTGCCCCCAATAAATAGCGCATGTGTGTATCCATGTCCTCATATCATATTTTCTAGAATTTGTTGTGTCAAGAACCTTACGATACTCGGACACTTGACACCCAGAACACGGTACGCTGGTGACCATTGAAAGAAGTAGGACACTGTGCGACATCATCGCATTTTATGTAATTGTTTATGAACCAGTTTTCTCTTTGAAGTCTTTTCATGTATAGATTACAACAACAAATATTCTATATCCATGTTAAGTGTATGTATGTATATATATAGTTAGACTTGTGTCATTCCGGAAAGATTCAAGACTGAATCCTTCTCACTCAAATACAACTCTACGACATCCGAATGTAAGATCCACTCCGTTGAAGTTGATCTATATTATTTAAAGTAGCTAAAAATAAAAAATCATGTATTTTGAATACTTTTTGCCCATCCATCAAGTAGGCACAAAATGGACAGCCAAAAATAGCATATTGCTTCGATCTACGTCTTTAGACATACAAATTCTCGATCCGACCATTTCACCATGATCTAACACTTAAAAACTCTCACATACAAATTTTTTAGATTTCAAATATTCTACACCGTTAAACTAACCAACTCACTATTTCGGCCGCCCATTTTGTGCCTACTTGATGGATGAGCAAAAAATAATCAAAATACATGATTTTTATTTTTTTTAGTCACTTGAAATAATGTAGATCAACTTCAACGAAGTGGATCTTGCATTCGGATGTCGTAGGGTTATATTTGAGTGGAAAGAATTCGGCCTCGAATCACAAGTCTAGGGTTGTATTTGAGTGAGAAGGATTCAGCCTCGAATCCTTCCGGAATGACACAAGTCTCTCTGATTCGAGGTCGAATGCTTCCCACTCAAATACAACTCTACGACATTCGAATGCAAGATCCACTCCGTTGAAGTTAATTTACATTATTTCAAGTAGCTAAAAAACAAAAAACATGTATTTTTACTATGTTTTGCGCATCCATTAGGTAGGAGCAAAATAGACGACCGAAATAGTGAGTTGGTTAGTTTAACGATGTAGAATATTTGAAATCTAAAAAAAAATTGGTGTTTGAGTTTTTAAGTGTTTAGATCATGATGAAATGGTCGGATCGAGAATTTGTATGTCTAAAAACGTAGATCTAAGCAATATGCTATTTTCGACCATTCATTTTACGCCTATTTGATGGATGGGCAAAAAGTATTCAAAATACATGATTTTTGATTTTTAGCTACTTGAAATAATATAGATCAACTTCAACGGAGTGGATCTTGCATTCGAATGTCGTAGGGTTGTATTTGAGTGGGAAGGATTCGGCCTCGAATCTTTCCGAAATGACACAGTCTATCTCTCTCTCTTTATATATATATATATATATATATATATATATATATATATATATATATATTACTATATATAGTAATATATATATATATATTGTTAAATCAGTGGAAGAAGAAACTAAATTGTGTATTGTATTGATGAGGGCAAAGCCTGAATATATAAGCACTACATTTACATAATAAGGAAACACCTAGTCCTAATACAATTAGTATTATATATCACTCTTTAACGCTCTCTCGCAAACTCACGATGAGGAGAAAATTGTGAGTTTGACTGAAAAATAAATAAAATAAAAAATTCTCAAAATCTGCTAGAAAATCTGAAAGTTAATGTCAATCTCGTGCAGCGCTCTTTGAAGACTGATTACCGAGAAACTTGTATCTTGAACACCCCATCGCAAACTCATGATGGATGTAACATTGAGAATTTGAATGAGTGTGGACAGTGAGGAGATATCAAATTGTTAAGTATATCTTCTGAAGAATGAGAAGTAACGGATTCCAATCGATAAGGTGCACTTTCTGAAGGTTTGATCTAAGTCTCTTTCGCGTATTGCTAGGCGGACTTTGAGCATGTAAGTCTCTTTAGAATACACAGGATGGACTCTAAAATCTCATTATATCTCTTTAGCCTAACGCTTGGAGGACATTGACATAGTACGAACTCCGTCAATAGAAAAGTAGGTAGACAATTTTTATGAGATCCTTAAACTCAGTATAAGTGGAGATTTTGATAGATCTTCAAACTTAATAGAAGAAGAGAAGACCGGTCGAAAGAGAGAAGTTGTCGATATTCTACGAAAAGGGACGATCAATAATAGATCAGTCGAAGAAGAAAGGGCAATCGCTAGCAGAAGATCTAATCGATAAGATGAAGATGTCATGCCAAACAAAGTTGTCTTTAGAGAACCAAACGACATGGTGGTTGGCAAGAGATAAAAATTGATTGGAAAGAGTTGCAGTCGGACACGTTGATGGAAGCCACTACGAAAAAAAGAAGAATAAGCAGTTAACGTCAGATGCCATAAATTTGCAGTGATGACATAGATGAGGTCGCAGTTGTGGGAAAGCCATATGATGCAAGACAAAACTATTGTTTGATGGTGACGTAGTTTTGTCGCATCATGCTGCCATTGGCATGATGATGGTGAGGGTGTTGCTACCACCCCAACTTAAAAAATTCCTCAAAGAACTTCTTAAGAATTTTTTTTTAGAAAAACTCCTTAGAGAATAGTGGATCCTACAGCTCCTTAATTTTCAAGAGAATTTGTGGCCATGATCATCCATATTGACAAGATCGAGAATTGTAGATGAGGTCATGATCAGAGCCACATGGAACGGGGTAGTCAACGACGAAGCTACTAGCTGCAAGGAACGAGGTCCAGCATAAAACTTTGCTCGAACAAGATCGGATGCAGAAAAACATTGACGTTGCGCAAGGCGAAGGTGACTCGACTCTAGGCACACGCTACATGAAGTTGTCCGCCGCAGACTTGAGAACAACGAAAGGACGACGATCACTAGAGAAAAATTTTGATAGGAAAAATAATTGTTGAGGGATGACCCTGATACCATGTTAACTTAGTGGAAGAAGAAGCTGAATTGTGTATTGTATTGATGAGGGCAAGGCCTGAATATATAGGCAATGCAGTTATATAATAAGAAAATATGTATTCCTAATACAATTAATATTATATAATCCTAATCCTACTCTTTAACACACACACACACACACATTGCAAATGGAGTCAAGTCACATCACGATGTTTTGCCTAAAAACACATTATAAGTTATTACAATGACATACTGAACCCGTCCAAAAAATGACTCAAACAGCAAGATGCAGAGAGAAAAAGACAAGACTAAGTTGAATGGCTATAGACTAACACCTGCAAAGGAAGCCCTTAAAAGCCCTGACTTATATAGGCACAAACATTAGTGCTACACAGACATAGAGCATCAGACAAGGCAACTCCCAAAGACACAAATTTGAAGGCAAATTATGTGTTTTTCTAAACATACATACACTTAACATGTATATAGAATATTTATTGTTGTAATCTATATATGAAAGACTTCAAGAGAAAACGGGTTCATAACAATTAGTTTTTCTCACTAAAAGGGCTCATCAACATCATATCATAGCTTTGAAGTGATTAAAGGTTTACACATTTGCGAGCATTGGATAGACACGTGTCATGTCCTATCAGGAATGTACAGGACAATTTAATAACAAATCCAAATGTCACATCCACAGGTTAACAATATATATGGCAACCTAACATGATTTTCTGATGTTTTCCCAAAAACTATTCCAGCGAAAAAGTAGCTCACTTATGTTCATCTTAAATTTAAGTGGAAGTGGACTTTTATCCATAAACATACCCACTAACAGGTAAAGAGGGATATGCACATTCAGCTGAGTAAAATGTTCCATCCAATAAATAATCAAAAGAGAGAGAGAGAGAGAAAACAAGCAGAATATAAACAAAGTCACAAAAAGATGGATGCATAATGAAATTTGAGAAAAATAACGGAACCAACAATAAGACCTAAGGCAGTGGCACCACAGCTTTACCAGTAGTCTTATTTACAATATTTGCGAAGAAAGAGGTTTTATCAAAAGTCGATGGCCATAAAACTACAAACAGTACTGCTAATCTTGCCTGAATAAGAAGAGAATAAATGCCTTCATAATAGTTAGGATATAAAGTTCAAAGTTAGGCTAGTGTAATCCTCACTACAAAGTTACTTAGAAAATAAGACAGGGTTTAGAATGTAGACTACAATTCAGATACATATAAAAGAGTGGAATGTTCAACCATTTTAAATGTAATATAACAATAACCAAGCTGAAGCCAGGTATCGGAGGGTTAAAGGGACGAGGACGTCCAAGATGCGGATCTTGAAGGGTTACTGTTGTACATAAGTTAACCGGTTGCAGTTATTATCAAATATATGTATATAAAATAAACATAATATCGCAATTGCCCACTCTTGCCATGTTGTGAAATTCAGAAGAAGGAAATAGTGTGAACTAATGCCAGCACTCTTGAGATATTGGATAATTAGTTTAACTACAAACTCTAGTTCCCCTCACGAACAATATTCTGTCAGTAAGTCAGTTTGATCATTGCTGGAATTTAATATTAACTGGTGAGAACCACTGATCAGGAGTTTCCATGAATAAGACCTTCCTTGATCTACTTCAGGGATATTTGTTGCCAACTAAATCTCATAAGTAACCATTTCACAGAAGATAAATGTTCACCCTATGCACAGCTATTATTTAATGATATCAGAAAAGCAGATGATCACTTATGAGTAAACCTGCCCAACATGGATAATATCTCATCACACTAAAAATAATTAAGAAAACACTCAGGATATTTTCTAGTTGCCAAATACAAATGCCAATTACTGAAATTTCTGATGGATAACCAGAAAACAACATATCAGGTTAAAAATGAATGACCAAGAAGAAAGCCTATTAGGCATCTAAAAGTGAATAAAGAATAGAAAGGATCACAGGAGTACAGGGAGGGAGGTATGACCCATCATGAATATTCTGTTGATAAAAGTTTTATTAAAAAAAGTCCACAATAACTGGTAAGAATGTTTCTGATCCACAAGACATTAGACAGGAAAGGTTCAACCCTGTTTAGTAGGATCCTGGAAAGAGCATTGAACAACGAGCAAACTCCACTCACCATCCCAAGAATATTAGGCACTCAACTACAGAAGTTGGATAAAATATTTAGTTCTAATTATGATGACAAAGCACAGGATGTCTATTGGAGCTACTAATCTTTATAGATAAATGCTTCATCTACTTCTTAGAGTAGCCATCTGATTACCCACACAATTTCTAGGTGCTTTTCAAGGTGGTCTTTGCATAATTCTGTCAATTTGCAAAGACCCCATATTTCCTACCTTGAAAATAGTGTAGGTATTGAAATGTGTGCTCAATGGGGTACCATAACAGTGCTCAATCTGATATACATTACAATCTGGAGGCTGCAAACATGGGCACATGAAGTGGAACATCTAAAGAACCAATAGACTAATGATTCAGGTGAAAACCTGTAGTCCTCCAGAAACTATATTGGTTCCACAGAACGGTAAAGCTTGAAAAACACCAAGCACCAGAGCTGTATAAATGATTCAGGCGAAAAATCGTAGTCATCCAGAAACTATATTGGTTGCACAGAACGGTAAAACTTGAAAAACACCAAGCACCAGAGCTGTCTAAATAGATGTATGATGTCTGTAGAGTGAACTCAGACTTTGAAGCTACTTCTATTAACCATGAACCACATCAAAATCTACTTCCATTGAATCATGTCAACACAAGAAACAAGCTCGCAATGTAAAATAGTCACCAGAAGAGCATCATACAGACAAATGTAAGTCTCCAACCTCAGCAAACATAACAGGTAACCACAAATATATAAACATTAATTCAAGAGTCACAACTAGATTAAATATATGTACTACGACTTTAACAAGTTCAAGTTCAGTATCATGCAGTTAATCCTGCAGTAAAAATGTTGTCATTCCATCAAATAAAACATTAATACAGATTAATATACATAATGCACAGTTATTTCAAGCTCAAAAACTATAGTTAACTTTTAAAGACACGTAAGAAATAAAAACAGACCTGACCCTCATTGAGAATGAGTTAATATCCTTATCCAAGGTATCAAGCAGAAATATCGCCTGAATCACCATATTATCCACTCGATTCACATTAAACTTCACCTTTGCCCGACTGTAACTGTGCCCCAATCCCAATCGCGCCAACTCCAAATCTGTTGGCTATAATCACAAAACAATCAGAAACACGAAAAAAACACCACTTTTATTAATCAAGTCACTCAAACACAATAAAACTCAACCTTGAGATCCTTAATAAACCGATCAAAATGCAATCTAACACCTCTCAACAACTCCAGCACAAACTCATTGCACTGGCAAGGGATCTTCGTCACATCAGAAATCTGCGACCCGACCTTCGGTTCAGAGACCCCGAGGCTAAACTTCGCGTTCTTCGGATCCTTCACTTTTGGAAGGTTCAAACTCAAGAAATTACTCAGCTCTTCAGTCATAATCCCTATAAACAGGAAACAAACCCCAAAAAGATAGAACATCAAAAATTATGATTTTTTTTCAAAAAGGTCCAGAATTTCAGGAATTTTACCCTCGGAGATGGCGTTGCATTGGTTGAGGGCGTCGAGGGCCGATGCAAAAGGTTGGAAAGCTTCAAACTTGATCATTTTGCCGAAGCGAGTGAGGTCGAGGATGGAGTTTTTGACGGCCTCAGTGTTCTGCCCGATCTCGTCAAGGCCGTACGCGTGGAAAAGGGAGTAGCCGGACGCTGACTCGAAGAGGAGGTACAGCGCCATGGCCGCGATCGTAGGGTTAGGGTTTTGGACGCGGGAGGGGAGCAGAATGAATGCGTTTTACGAGGGAGAGAGAGAGAGGCGGAGGGTTAGAGGTTTTTAGACTATGGGCCTTAAAGAAACTAAAGAAGGTGAGGAAAAGAACGCTTGATGGGCCTCAGCCCAATTGGAGTTTTTACTACAATTTCGGGATTTCGGAAAGAAAATGATTAACTATACAAGCCATTTGTCCTAAGTATTTGGGGTAGGCTACATGAACCAAAAGAGAATTACGTCGGATCGGGCACATGGATCAGCTTTCTCCACTCATTCCTATCGAGCAATATGCCTTCCTTCACTAAGACCTTTAGCCTCTATATCTTGTCGTATTACCACCATCTATGTTTTCTTCGGTCTCCCCTGCACTCTTTTAACTTGCCCTAATTTGATACGCTCTACTCGTCATACTGGTGCATCTGTAGGTCTACGTCGCACATGACCAAATCATCGTAGGCGGTTTTCTCTCATCTTCTCTTTTATAGAGGCTACGCCTATCTTAATACGAATATCCTCATTTCTCACCTTATCTCTCCTCGTGTTACCACACATCCAACGAAGCATGCACATCTCTGCTACACTCATCTTCTGGGCATGATATATCTTTATAACCCAACATTCTGTATCATATAACAAAGCTGGCCTAATAGCAGTCTGATAAAACTTTTCTTTCAGTCATAATGGAATATTATGATCACATAAAACTCCTGTTGCGCTACATCATTATTGATCTCCCCATCCTTTAGGATAATAGAATCCAAGTACTTAAATGACTGCTCATCGTATTTCTTGACCATCTAGTGTCACAATACTATAATCTCGGATTCCCTATTTACTGAATCTGCACTTCATATACTCTGTTTTGGTCCTACTTAATCTAAAACCTCGAAATTCTAGAGTTTGCCTTCATAACTCCAATTTTGCAGTTACCCCAACTCTTATTTCATCGACTAGGACAATATCATCAGCAAATAGCATACACCACGGTATCTCATCCTGAATAGCTCTAATAAGTTCATCCATCACTATAGCATATAAGAATGGACTCAATGCAAATCCTTGATGCAATCCAATTGTGATCGAAAATTCACTTGTTATGCCTCCACAAGTTCTGACATTTGCCACTACTCCATCGTACATGTCCCTGATTATGTTAATATATTTGATGAGGACTCCCTTTTCATCAATATCTAGCATAATACCTCTCTTGGCATCTTATCGTAAGCTTTTTCTAAATCAATAAATACCATATGCAAATTTCTCTTCCTCTCTTGAAATCGCTCTATAAGTTGACGAAGCAAATGAATAGCCTCTGTCGTCAATCGCCCGGCATGAACCCAAACTGATTCTCTGATATTTTAACATTCTGCCTTAACATGTGTTCAATTACCCTTTCCCAAAGCTTCATGGTATGACACATGAGTTTTATTTCACGATACTTTGAACAACTCTGGATATCACCCTTTTTCTTATAGAGAGGTACTAGGTACTCTTCCTCCACTTATTTGACATCTTTTTAGTTAGTCAGATCTTATTAAAGAGGTTTATCAGCCATCTCACGCCCAAATCTCCTAAGCATCTCTATATCTCAATAGGAATTCCATCTGGGCCAACAGTTTTCCTTAACTTTTATCCTCTTCAAGGCCTCTTTAACTTTAGATTTGCTAATTCTGAGCATATAATTACGGTTCATATGTTAACACTGAATGGTAAGGTCATCCAAATCTTGAGTAGAACTACCATTGAATAATTTGTCAAAATACTTTTTTTTTTATTTCTTCATCTCGAACTAAAACCTTCTGATCCTCATTTTTGACACACCTTACAGTACAAAATTAAGATATCCAAAATGATTAACTATCAAAAAGCTTAAAAAGAAAAAATATATCATAAGAATTTAATCAGGTGTGAATATTAACGAGAAGATTTTACATACAGAATGATAGTGTCTAGCACAATCGATATAAAAATGACCATTCAATATTCTATTACGCATGGCAATCCCACTCGTTATTACTCATTGCCCAGGAGATGTTGAGAGCTAGGTGTCAATGGATATCCTCTGGTGCGACTATACCTATTGACCGGGGGACTTACGTACAGTTTAGTGTTAGCGAACGCTCATACGAGATTTTATAAAATAATGAAATACCACATACAGTTATAATGTCTTCTTTTTAAATTAATTTTGCTATCATAAAGACATTTTTGAATTTTATCTCAAGTGGGTAACTTATGAGCTTAAGTTATTAGAGGTCACAAGTTCAAGCCTTGATAGGTGTAATACTTGTTTTTTTTATTTTTTTCTCTTATTATATTATATTATATTTACGCTCATACTGAAATTTTTATTACATTTACGTTTACATTAAAAAAAATATCTTGACTTTGTCACTGATAGTCCGTCTTTCACATCACATGAGTCGAGGCCATCAACAAAGTCGGGCATGGAAAAAGCCACTGGCCTACTCAAATTCATCAAATGTTGTGTTGTTTCATCTCCAAATTTTATATCTTTGTGATGCATGTGATGTCTTTGACCGCGCTCTAAAACCCAAGGCCAAGACTCCCATTTGCGAACACACGTGAGTGCAGATTGCTTCTTCGACAAAATAAGCATACTTTTATTTCTGTCATTAGTGGCAAATTCAATGAATCAATATTATATTGCAATGTTGTGATAAACACCACCAAACAATAAGAGTAGCAGTGAAAACACAGAGTAATCTATTGTAGCAAGCAAAATAATTTGATCATTACAAGAGTAAGAACACAAATCAAGAATACAAGATTTTATGAGTGGATGGGAAGGAATTCTTATTAACTTGAGAAGCAAAAATAAAGCTTACAAGACTCTCACATAAGGATCCCTCAAACTCTCAATATAAGGTGGATAAAACTAATGAAACAATCCCCTCTTTTTACCTAAAATCCATAACTAGGAATTTTATAAACTTCTAAAATAAATTTAGACTTTTCAAATATTCAGCAACACAATCCTAATAATCTAATCAATCATCCTTAAAAAAGAAGATTTGAAAACCCTTTCAAAATCCCAATCAGAAGACAACTCGAAATCCGAAAATCACCGAAGAGCTTTCAAAGCTTCGTTTCAACTTTCGAACGCTATCACCAAACTGCCATTGACATGTTTTTGAAGTTTTACGGGCTACGAAACTTTCAGATTGGACTGCTTATCTGCTATGCATCTTTGCGATGCTACTCTGCATTGTTACTTTAGAGTGCTTCTCCTCTTAGATGATTCAGAGTGCTCTTCTAAAGTGATACCAAGTTGCTACTTTAGAGTGAGACTCTGACCTTGCCCTCAATTTAAAACTCTGAACTCGCCCAACTTCTTCGTCATGAGTGCTTCGCCTTTGCTCCAACCCTCACGACAACCTGATCGCGTAAATCGATTCGATAATAACCTACTTTAGGGTGACAGATTATCAAGATATGCATGTCTGTGCATGTTCTGGCTACTAAATCTATTGGAATCTCCTCCACGTTATCACATACTCTTCTTCAATGAATGTGAGGCACCCAAATACCAACAACAATAACTCACATCATTATAACACATCATTATAACACATCAGTATAACAATAATGGTTGATAATATAATTAACTTGGAACTTAGTTGATGATGTCCCCTCGAATTCTAAGCATAGATGTTGGTATTCTTGTAGATTGTATTATAAAATTTGATTAATGAATATTATGGCCAAAGGGCTTATTCAAAACCCCCCTCCCCCAGAGAGAGACCCTCAAAAATCATTTTCTTATGTTTATTTTGCTTGTGCATGCATTTTCTTTTTGTTTGATAAAAACTTAACACATTTTTAATCATTGGATGTGCTTTGAGATATGTGGGAGATTGACTGAAAAAGAAAAGGACATTTTGTAAAAAAAATCACTTCTCTCTCTCACTGTCTCCCGATCTCATCTCAGCTTCCTCTCAATCTGGCTGCCGCCACCCTCACACTCTTCTCCCTCCCCTTCTCGTTCCACCCACCTTCCTCTCTCTTCTCTCCCTCTCGAAAACAAAAGAGCTTTATTGCTCAAAGCTTTACACTCGGTACAAAAAAACTAGCTCCATGCTTGAAAGAAAGAGCTTTATTGCTTGAGAACATGAGCTTCACGCTCAATGAAACAAGCTTTATGCTTGACATCAATAAAGCTTTATTGCTCAAGGAAAAAATAATAAAGACTAGTGAATCAAATAACATTTCATAAGATCCTGAGATCCAATAACTTACTCAGTGAAGATCTTTTAATAAAAACCATTTAATCTACAAACCATTAGATTCATATTCGAGACTACTTTCAAAATGTCTAGTCTTGACTCGATTTGACCTTTGTGAGGAGAGATAATGCTAACGAACCATGGACTGCGTAGAAATTCCAGCATAGCCAACTCTCCAACATCTGAAACTTTCTACCTTGTTTACTTTTGTAATCTCAGTCAAATATCTTCAAATCGTATATCACGGGATCTGCCTTATTCAACTCAAATTTAAAACAGATTCTGATATCTCTAAACTAAAAATTCAAATTCAAATTCAAAGCAGATCGTAATGTTCCTAAATTAAAATTAATTTAAATTCAAATTCATGGACTGTGATGTCCGTAAACTAAAATCAAGTTCAAATTCAAAATCGGACTATGATGTCCATAAACTAAAATCAAGCTAAAATTCAGAATTGGACCATGATTCAATAAATTAAAATCAAGTTCAAAATAAAAATAGATTATGATGTCCTTAATCTAAAATCAAGCTCAAATTCACGTTGGACAGTGATGGCCCTAAACTAAAAATCAAATTCAAATTCAAAATAGGACCGTAATGTCCCTAACCTCAAACTCAAAATTCAAACTGAAGAAAGGACCCCTAAATCTCTTAACTAGCAAAACTCAAAAAGATTCAGTCAAACACAAGTCAAAACTAAAGATGAACATTTAAGTCGTTAAAATTTCAATTTTAGGTAAAAAAAAATGACTCTCAAATTTAAGAATGAACTTGATGTAAGTCTGAAAACTAGAACAAAAGTCAAATGAAGACCCAAATCAAAACTAAGGGATAGACCCCAAAGTCTTTAAACCAGAACTAAATTAAATCTTCAGTTAAATTCAAGCCAAATCAAAGCATTCAACTCAAAGGGTTATCAAGCATCAAGGTGAAATCAATCCATGACAGCAAGATTTAGTTGCATTTAACATGTAAATTCAAAGTGTTATCAAATGTAAACTGGGGGTATGCTCTGGTTAAGCCATGTAAAGTGAATGGTGATAAATAAAATCTTCGTTTTCTGCATGAGTTTTCTTTTGATAAATTGATCCTTAATCAAAGAGTTCTCCTAAATATGGGGTAATTAACAATAGCTCTTGAGTCTATTGAAAGTCTTGGATCCATAAACAAAAAGTTCTATCGGGTGTATTTTCTAAATCTAAAATATCTTATCTTAAATTTGTACACCCCTTTCGCATTTAAAAAGATTAGATCATTTTTGGACCATACATTATGTAATACTCGTATTTTGTAATACAGGATTTAAAAAAATAATACTAGTATTTTAATACGTGTGTATATATATATTTTTTGCATTATGAAATTAATTATTATCTAGTAAGATTATTTTAATTGTTATGAATTACTAATATCATTATTAACTATTTTAGATTGTTATTAGTATGTAATAATTATTGTTTATTATTGTCTTAATTGTTATTATTACTTCTATTATTATTATTATTATTTTCCTTCCTTTTCATCTTCTTTTTCTATTTATTTTTTCTTTAGCCCATAATCAAGCCCAGAGCTCTCTTTCATATTTTTTTTTCCTTCTCTTGGTTCAACCCAATAAGCCTATACTAATTAAGCATTTGCCCAAACTCACAACCCTCAACCCATTCAAATCATATTTATAATCCAAAGCCTAACTAACCCCTAATCTCTCTTACTTATCACCTCTAATACTAAACTTAACCCTAATAAAAAGAGCCCTACTCCTTCTTCTTCCTTGAACCGCCGACAACACCCTCATGTGCCCTCCCATCCGATCTTCACCTCAGTCCGAGCCTTCTCCAACTGTCGAGATCCCCTTCATGGCAACTTCCTCCATCTCCAAGACCAACCACCCCCACCCCTATGCGTGAGCACCCACAGCTGCACTCCACCACCCCGAGACTCCTCTTTCACGGCAACCCCATAGCACACATGAGATCATCCACCCCTCTTGCTGCAACTCCACCCTCTGGCCAAGCAGCGCCTCACCACCTATTATCTTCACTTCAGTGTAGCCTACCCCAACTCCACAGCAACTCCATGGCCTTCATCCTCCTTCCCGCGAGCAACTAAGCACAGCATCAGCAACCTTCCCTTCTCCGTCGGCGAGCGCGATCACACTAGCATCCACTCCGGCGAGATCCTCGAGTCCACAACTTCCGCCATCACCTGTGGCCAGAGCCTTTACCTTCCCCCTCTTTCAGGCTTCCTGTCTCTCTATTTCATTTTTGTGTTATATATATAAAAGTTGTAAGTTATATTTTTATATATGTGTGTAATTAGGTGTAATAATGTGTGTGTTTTGGAATGTAATGTGTGTGAATTAAATATGTGTGTACATGCATGAGTGTATGCATGTATATAAATGTATGTATGTATATGTGTACGCATGAATGTGGGTATGGGTTGTATCCATGTATGTATATATAGTGTATGTGTGTACATGTGTGTGAGTTAATATTTGTATATGATGGTATGCATATGTGGTGTGTGGATTTGGTGCATGTATGAGTGTATGTGTATTATGTGGTGCGTGTATGGGTGCATGTGTGAGTGTGTTATGTATGTGGGTGTTAATTCCCCTCTCTCTGTATATGATTGCGTGGTTCAGCAATACAGACCCGTTTGGCGAGACGCGAACCCGATTCGAATTGTGCTCGTTATGAACCCGATACACTGGCGATTCGAAGACTGATCCATGGGATGATTCGGAGACTCGTACCGATTTGTGCAGTGAAGATCAGAAGGTGATTCGGATCCAAAACTGCATCATTTCATGTGAGTGTTTACTCTTGTGTTATATCTTTATTTACTGTTGCTAGAAGGTGTTCGTGTATTTATTCGTATTATTTTATATGATCATCTTGTTGGCCCAAAGGCTCATCACTCTATTTTTGATGATAATTAACTCATGTACTTATTGTACTAATGATCTTGTGTTTATATAAGTTTCAGATATTTAATCAAGATCTTAGTCGGTGTTTAGTTTCAACGAAAGATTCGAAGTCAAGTTTTGAAGCTCGCACGTGTTGATTAAAAAGCTCACGTATCAAGATCGCATCAAGTAATCAAGAGGAGTCTAACTCGTTGAATCAAGATTTGGATCAAGTCATGATGGAGAAGAAGATTTTAAGTGAAAATTTTCAAGACTTGAGTCGAGTTTGTAAGTGTTAATATTTTATATTTTAGATAAAATGTAAAGGATAAATTAGTTATGGATTGCTCAAACTTATATACACATACACACAATTTATATGTGTTTTCATAAGAATAATTTTGATTTTAGGAAACATCGTTTGGTTTTGAGCTTCAAAGTAAATATCTTTATGTTTCATGAATAGAATTCATCAAAACAAGTTTACATGTTTTATATATATTTTTAATTTCATCCATAAACATTGATGATTCAATGTTTAGAAAAACTTATTTAATGTTTCTATATCATGTGTTTGAGTTTTGTTTAAATCAAAACTTATTTTAGAGCTTAATTGTCAAAAACATAGATATTTCATCTTATATGTGTATTGAATCATATCCATACACACTATGATTTAAAAATGTTTAAATATCTTATTTTTGTATTTGAACAAGTTTTGGAAAAATAGATTTTTCATTTCAAAGTTGATCTTGAAAAATACGGTTTTTGGTTTATGGTTAAAAAAATCTTTATCGCAAAAATAGTTCAATATGTTTGTAATATGTGTTGATTTTTGATCACACATATTTGTAATTCAAAATGTTTTAATAAACTTATTTTTGTGGATTTTTATGTATTTAAAATAAAATTTGAGGGTTTTAAAAGACTAAGTTTTAATCCTTTTAAAATCACAGAACTGGGCTTCTGGCGGTCGACCGACCGGTCGACCAAACCAGAAGTAGGTTGACCGAGTAGTCGACTGGTGTGCACAAAGACGTGCACATAGCCTGGCTTGAGGGCCGGTCAACTGGGCGGTCGACCGACCGAAAAAAAGTGCTCTCTGATTCTTGTCTCGGTCGACCGACCAATCCACCGACAGGCCTGAAAAACACCTAGAGGGGGGGTGAATAGGTGTGAATGCTAATCTAATGATCTTTTTAAACTTTTAATTAAATGAGTGATGCAACGATCTCTCAAAACACGACTAAGAGCCGAATACCCCTTGCGAGGTTCTGAACTCCTTCCTCCCAATTCCCCTAGATATGGGTTAGAGGTGCGCAATGCAATCGTGTTGTATTGAGGTGTGATCGATCAATGCCAAGTATGATGATGAGAAATGAGATGCACACAATGTAACACAACAAGTATAGCAAGTAAAGTAAATAAGACAAGATTGCACAAGTAGAGGGTTAGTTCTCAAGCAAATAATTCAAGACAATATCAAGCAAGAGAAATTGAAAGCAAGAATAACGCAAAGGCAATCGCAAACAAGATGATTTGTTTCGAGGTTCGAGCACACTTGCTCTAGTCCCCGCCTTCACCTCCGTGAAGGGTTTCCACTATCCACCGAGGATGCCTTTACAATTTGTCTACCGAAGACCGAGCACCGAGCTCCACCGAATACAAAGGACCTCTACCGAAGAGGTTGCTCCACAAGAAGGAATTACAAGAACAAAGTGATCACAACTTGATCACTACACTTTTTCTCAATCTTTTACAAACACTCTCACTTCAATTTACAACTTCACTATAGAATGAGTATAGGATTTTTGGCTCTATGAAGTGTGGTGAGAAGACTTCAGTTGTAGAGTGATATAGAGAATCAAACACAACTGAAAAACAATCTTGAAAGAGTTGGAATTGAAAGCTTCAAACTATTTTTCTTTTCTCTTTTGAAAACAACAAAACTTGAGGAATTTTTCTAAGTAGTATGAAGGAGAGACTTCTCCTCTATTTAGAGGGTTGAAAATAAGTTAAAAACATTTTCTTTTCACCTAATTCAACCTGCAAAAGCACCCCAACAACTCTCTAAAAGTCTGTTAAAACAGAAAAAGAAAACAGATTTTCAGAAAATCCCAAAGAGGAAAGAGCCGTTGCTAATTTGCAGGCTTGGCGGTCGACCGGTCCGGTCGACCGCCAGGCCAGCTGGAAGTAGCCGTTGGCTCCCGGTCGACCGGTTCGGTCGACCGACCAAAAAGGAGGAAACACAGTTTCCTTCTTCCGGTCGACCGGTCCGGTCGACCGAAAATTCCCGAGAGCAGAATGCTCTCTGTCGGTCGACTGGTCCGGTCGACCGACGGACATGCACAAACAGTGCATGTCCAGGCACAGCGCCGGTCGACCGGGCCGGTCGACCGATGTTGCCTGACACTGAAAAACTGGGCTGTTTTGAGTTAGAAAAATTTTGATAAATATTTTAAAATTACATATAGCTAAGTATTATGCAGAAAATAGTTTATACACATGTTTTAAACAAGTTTTTCAGGATATAAGGGTTTGGTACATGTATATATAAACTAAGGCATAAAACTTAGAAATAACCATTTTCAAAAACTATTTCAAAACATAGGAAATACATGAAACAAGTGTGTGTGCAAATCCTAGAGCCAAATTTCCTATATTCAAATTTTAACATTCTAAACTTACAAACTTCTAAAGGACTTCAAAGCTATTCTTCAAGGTGGGCTATCTTCACTTGATCTTCAATATTGCAACTTGAGCCCAAATTGAATTGTCTTGAGTCCAAAAACCTTGTATTTGAGTGAGAGTACTTCTAGTATGATAATAAACCTGAAACACACTTAAACAACAATTGTTATTAGTACAAATAACTAATATGTTTTGTAATCATCAAAATACACTAAACAAGGGTGATTGTAACCTTGGGCCAACAATCTCCCCCTTTTTGATGATGACAAAACATATAAGTTATTGAAACAAATAAAGGAGGAAAAGCTTGGAAAGCTCCCCCTCAAACAATGCTATGTATTTATCATGAATATGAAAAGCTATGTAAGCATACATAAGGCATTTAACAAACACAATAGTTTTTGTCCAAAAACTCAAGGAAACACAAACTTTCTTTTTCTTCATGAAATGCAACTCAAATAGTATCAAACTTAGAAAGTTTTAAACTTAAATACTTATTTTTCAAATATCAACAAACTTACTTATTATTATTATTCTCCCCCTTTTTGTCATACATCAAAAAGGGTTAAAACAAAATTTTAATTTTAAGAATCTATAATACAAACATTCAACTCACCACAAATAAATGAAAATCTAGCATAATCTAGAGGTTTAGTAAAAATATCGGCAAGTTGAAAATCGGTAGAAACATATTCAATAACAATATCACCTTTCTCATAATGATCTCTAAGAAAGTGATACCTAATGTCAATGTGTTTGGTTTTACTATGTTAATTTGCATTCTTTGTCATGTGAATAGTACTAGTATTATCACAAAATATTTTAACATGATCAAAGTGTAAATCATAGTCAAGGAGAGTATGTTTCATCCAAAGAACTTGTGCACAACAAGCTCCGGCCGCAACATACTCCGCCTCGGCGGTTGATAGGGCTACCGAATTTTGCTTTTTGGAAGACCAAGATACAAGACAATTACCTAAGAATTGACATGTTCCACTTGTGCTCTTCCTATCTACCCTACAACCCGCATAGTCGGCATCCGAAAAACTCTTCATTTCAAATAATCCGGTTTTAGGATACCATAAACCCATTTCAATAGTGCCCTTAAGGTATCTAATTATGCGTTTAACCGCTATTATGTGAGATTCTTTAAGACAAGATTGAAAACGTGCACAAAGACAAACGGAAAACATAATATCCGGCCTACTAGCCGTCAAATAAAGCAAGCTACCAATCATGCTTCTATAAAGTTTAATGTCTACACTTTTACCTTGTTCATCCTTGTCAAGCTTTGTAGTTGTTGCCATGGGAGTTTTGCTTACTCTTGATCCTTCAAGCCCAAACCTTTTGATTAGTTCCTTTGTGTACTTGGCTTGATTGATGAAGATCCCATCCTTTCTTTGCTTGATTTGGAGTCCAAGGAAATAGTTGAGCTCCCCCATCATAGACATTTCAAATTCATCCTTCATGCATGACTCAAAAGCTTTGCAAAGAGATTCATTAGTAGAACCAAAAATAATATCATCTACATAAATTTGCACAATAAGAATGTCATTTTCTACATGTTTTGTAAACAAGGTTGTATCAATTTTACCTTTCTTAAAACCATTTGAAATCAAAAATGAAGAAAGTCTTTCATACCAAGCCCTAGGGGCTTGTTTTAAACCATAAAGAGCTTTATCTAATTTAAAAACAAAATCCGGATGTGTAGGATCAACAAACCCAGGGGGTTGTTCAACATACACCTCCTCTTCAATAAATCCATTTAGAAAAGCACTTTTAACATCCATTTGAAATAATTTGAAATCTTTATATGAGGCAAATGCTAGTGTCATCCGTATGGCTTCAAGCCGTGCTACGGGTGCAAAGGTTTCTTCAAAATCGATTCCTTCGATTTGAGTGTAACCTTGGGCAACTAACCTAGCCTTGTTTCTAACTACATTACCCGATTCATCCAACTTGTTCTTAAAGATCCACTTAGTACCAATTGTTGGTCTATCGTGGGGCCTAGGAACAAGGTGCCAAACTTGGTTGCGCTCAAATTGATTGAGCTCCTCTTGCATGGCTAGCAACCAATATGAATCGGCCTCGGCTTCGAGCACATTTTTGGGTTCTATGTGTGAAATAAATGCAAAGTGGCCACAATAATCTTGAATTTTAGAGCGAGTAGGTACCCCTTTTGATACTTCACCTATGACGAGGTCCTTGGGATGATGAGGATTGAATCTCCAATCCTTAGGTAGTGGTTGAGTAGGCTCCACCTCATTTGTTTGATGTTCATTTCCTTGGGCCTCTTCCACTTTGGCTTCACTTCCATCATCATCCTTTGGCTTGTCTCCCATGGTAGAAGCATCCTCCAAGGTGACTTTCTCCAAGCCTTCATGCAAAGCATCTATTTCTACAACATTCTTAACAAACTTGTTAGATTCCTCAAACTTAACATGAATAGACTCTTCAATAGTCAAAGATGATCTAATGAAAACTCTATAAGCTTTACTAGTGTTTGAGTAACCTACAAAAATAGCCTCATAAGATTTAGGATCAAATTTTCCTAAAAACTCTTTTGTGTTTAAAACAAAGCATTTGCAACCAAAAACTTTAAAATAGGAAACATTAGGTTTTCTAGAAAAATACATTTCAAAAGAAGTTTTGGTAGTATTTTTACACAAGAAAACACGATTTGATATGTAGCATGATGTATTTACGGCCTCGGCCCACAAATAATGTGGTAGACCATATTCACTTAGCATTGTCCTAGCCATCTCTTGTAATGTTCTATTTTTCCGTTCAACTACTCCATTTTGTTGTGGAGTTCTAGGACAAGAAAGTTCATGCTTTATTCCATGTTCATCACAAAAAGTGGTAAAGGGTTGGTTAATGAATTCACCTCCTCTATCACTTCTTATTCTCAAAATCGAAACATCTTTTTCTTTTTCAACTCTTTTCTTAAAATTTGGAAATATGAAAATGCTTGGCTTTTATGTTCAAGAAAGAAAACCCAAGTAAATCTTGAAAAATCATCAACCAAAACATAAGCAAATCTATTTCCACTTAGACTTTTGGTTTGTGTTGGGCCAAATAGATCCATATGGATTAACTCCAAAGGACGTGATGTCATGATATCCTTAATTGACTTGAAAGAAGACTTAGTTTGTTTCCCAAATTGACATGCGTCACAAACTCGGTCCTTTTCAAAATTCAAACAAGGAATACCTTTCACCATTTCCTTTGTGTTTAACCTAGAAATGTGATCAAAAGAAATATGCCCTAATCTCCTATGCCACAACCAAGAGTCATCATCGAGGGCTTTCAAACAAGTAATATTACAAGACATATTTAACATGTCAATCATATAAACATTACTTTCACGAAAACCGGAAAATACACAAACATTAGAAATTCTATCAATAACTTTACAAGCAACATTATCAAAAACAACATCAAAACCTTTATCACAAAGTTGACTAACACTCAAGAGATTATGCTTGAGGCCATCAACCAAAACTACATTTTCAATTAAAGGAGAGGTGCCAAGTTTTACATTACCAATACCGATGATTTTACCCTTGGCGTCATCTCCGAAGGTGACGGTGCCACCTTCATGATATCTTGATAGGGTTGCAAAGTTGTTGATGTCCCAAGTCATGTGCCTTGAGCAACCACTATCAAGATACCACAAACCTCTACGTCGTTGGGCTTTGGAAAGTACCTACATCATTTAAAACAATTGTTGACTTTGGTACCCAAACTTTCTTGGGTCCTTGAAAGTTAGTGTTACGAACCCAAACATTATGATGTGATGCACTTAGTCTATCATAACAAAAATTAGCTAAGTGTCCTTTCCGCCCACAATGTGAACATGAGTACACTTTTCTATACATGAAAGCATGATGTGTAGTGTGAGCATGTTTTGGGGTTTTGCCATGTTGTTTAGGTTGTGTAGCATGAACATGAGCATGAGCATTTTTCTTTGGGGCTTGTTTCTTAGGAAACATAGCCTCAATTTTCTTCTTGTTAAACTCACAATCTTTCAAAACAACACTTAATGAATCCAATCTTTCCTTAAGCATAGAAACTTCATTTGAGTCAATTAGTGGGGCCTTACCTTCTTATATTTTTCAAAATCATTTTTGGTAGTGGCCAAAGTGGAAACCAACTCACCCTTTTCTTTTGTAAGAGTAAAAACTTGAAGACTTAAAGATTCATTTTCCTTTTTCATTTTAATATACTTTTTCTTTAAGAAATCATAGTTTTGTGACAACTCAACAAAAGCCTCTTCTAACACATCCATAGAAAGTTCATTATCATGAGAAGGGGAAGAGGTTACCTTGCTTGTGCCTTCATTAGCCATGAAGCACATGTTGGCGGTGTCTATTTCTTCCTCGGATTCGGTCTCCGAATCCCAAGTTGCCTTCATAGCCTTCTTCTTGTAAGGCTTCTTTGATGTGGAAGGCTTTGCCTTTTCCGGACACTCCGCCACAATGTGTCCCGGTTTTGGCAATTGAAGCATATGATCTTTCTTTCTTCTTTGCCTCCTTGCCATCTCCTTCTACCTTGGTACTTCGCCTTGTTGTACATCCTCCGGACATTCTTAACAAGGAGTGAGAGCTCCTCATCATCTTCTTCTTCATCATCTTCATCGGAGTGTGGAGCTTGACTCTTGAAGGCGATGGTCTTCTTCTTGGTAGGAGCCATGTCCTCCCTTACTTTCCTTTCCATCTCATGGGTTTTGAGGTTCCCAATGAGACCTATGAGCTCCATCTCTTCATTGTCATTGAGTTCCTTCAAGGTTGTAGCTTTAACTTCCCATGAAGGAGGAAGAGCCCGGATGATCTTCCTTACTCTTTGATCATTGTTGATATCTTCACCTAAAGAAGAGAGTCCATTAGTAATCTTGGTAAATCTTGTAACCATATCATCTATGGTTTCATTGTCTTGCATGCTAAATGTTTCATATTGAGACCGAAGAAGGTCAATCTTAGCCTTCTTTACTTGTGAGGTCCCCTCATGAGTGACTATCAAGTGTGACCAAATCTCAAATGCGGATTTGCAATGTATAACCCTAGCTATGTCATCATCATTTAGGGCTTGAAGAAGTGCATAGTGAGCTTTGGCATTTGCATCGAATTCCTTAGTCTCTATTTCGGACCAAGTGGATTCGTCACCGAGGGGTACACTAAAGGACTTAGTCACGGCCTTTGCAACTCGGCTACCTAGAGATTGCAAAAACACGGTCATCTTAACTTTCCATATGGGAAAGTTAAGTCCATCAAACTTAGGAGGGGTTTTAATTCCATCGGCCATTTTTACTATATGAATATGAATGAAATGATTAGCAAATTAGGATCTTCTCTAAGGTGGTTAAACCAAATCCTAGAGTCCAAGCTCTGATACCAATTGAAAAACACCTAGAGGGGGGGTGAATAGGTGTGAATGCTAATCTAATGATCTTTTTAAACTTTTAATTAAATGAGTGATGCAACGATCTCTCAAAACACGACTAAGAGCCGAATACCCCTTGCGAGGTTCTGAACTCCTTCCTCCCAATTCCCCTAGATATGGGTTAGAGGTGCGCAATGCAATCGTGTTGTATTGAGGTGTGATCGATCAATGCCAAGTATGATGATGAGAAATGAGATGCACACAATGTAACACAACAAGTATAGCAAGTAAAGTAAACAAGACAAGATTGCACAAGTAGAGGGTTAGTTCTCAAGCAAATAATTCAAGACAATATCAAGCAAGAGAAATTGAAAGTAAGAATAACGCAAAGGCAATCGCAAACAAGATGATTTGTTTCGAGGTTCGAGCACACTTGCTCTAGTCCCCGCCTTCACCTCCGTGAAGGGTTTCCACTATCCACCGAGGATGCCTTTACAATTTGTCTACCGAAGACCGAGCACCGAGCTCCACCGAATACAAAGGACCTCTACCGAAGAGGTTGCTCCACAAGAAGGAATTACAAGAACAAAGTGATCACAACTTGATCACTACACTTTTTCTCAATCTTTTACAAACACTCTCACTTCAATTTACAACTTCACTATAGAATGAGTATAGGATTTTTGGCTCTATGAAGTGTGGTGAGAAGACTTCAGTTGTAGAGTGATATAGAGAATCAAACACAACTGAAAAACAATCTTGAAAGAGTTGGAATTGAAAGCTTCAAACTATTTTTCTTTTCTCTTTTGAAAACAACAAAACTTGAGGAATTTTTCTAAGTAGTATGAAGGAGAGACTTCTCCTCTATTTATAGGGTTGAAAATAAGTTAAAAACATTTTCTTTTCACCTAATTCAACCTGCAAAAGCACCCCAACAACTCTCCAAAAGTCTGTTAAAACAGAAAAAGAAAACAGATTTTCAGAAAATCCCAAAGAGGAAAGAGCCGTTGCTAATTTGCAGGCTTGGCGGTCGACCGGTCCGGTCGACCGCCAGGCCAGCTGGAAGTAGCCGTTGGCTCCCGGTCGACCGGTTCGGTCGACCGACCAAAAAGGAGGAAACACAGTTTCCTTCTTCCGGTCGACCGGTCCGGTCGACCGAAAATTCCCGAGAGCAGAATGCTCTCTGTCGGTCGACTGGTCCGGTCGACCGACGGACATGCACAAACAGTGCATGTCCAGGCACAGCGCCGGTCGACCGGGCCGGTCGACCGATGTTGCCTGACACTGAAAAACTGGGCTGTTTTGAGTTAGAAAAATTTTGATAAATATTTTAAAATTACATATAGCTAAGTATTATGCAGAAAATAGTTTATACACATGTTTTAAACAAGTTTTTCAGGATATAAGGGTTTGGTACATGTATATATAAACTAAGGCATAAAACTTAGAAATAACCATTTTCAAAACTATTTTCAAAGCATAGGAAATACATGAAACAAGTGTGTGTGCAAATCCTAGAGCCAAATTTCCTATATTCAAACTTTAACATTCTAAACTTACAAACTTCTAAAGGACTTCAAAGCTATTCTTCAAGGTGGGCTATCTTCACTTGATCTTCAATATTGCAACTTGAGCCCAAATTGAATTGTCTTGAGTCCAAAAACCTTGTATTTGAGTGAGAGTACTTCTAGTATGATAATAAACTTGAAACACACTTAAACAACAATTGTTATTAGTACAAATAACTAATATGTTTTGTAATCATCAAAATACACTAAACAAGGGTGATTGTAACCTTGGGCCAACAAGGCCAAGACCTGGGTGCGGTCAACTGGGCGGTCGACGGGCAACCCCAACGGTCATAAACATGATCGTTGGCCGGTCGACCGGCTAGTCGACCGACAGGTCTGTTTGGCCAGAAAACTAAGCCCAACGGCTAGTTTTTTGAACCCTATAAAATGGGATTCTCTTGCCCAGTTTTAAACAAGATTTTGTAGAAGTTATATAACCAATTTTTTTCATCTCCCTTAAAGTTTTTCTCCACATATTTTTGGGCTAAAACTTCCATATCAAAAGGAGAATTTTTAAAATGTGTTTTCAAACGAGAATTTTTGAGTTTTTCACCACTCAGTCTACCTTATTTTTCCATACAAACTTGGGTTTTCTATTGCTATATTTATCCTCTAGAGATCATTTATTGTGAGAGTTATTTTTGTGATCAAGAGAAGTGATCACAAGTGTTCCACCCCCTTGTATTAGAGAATGTTGTAGAGGTGCGACCTCGGCGAACTTGTGAGTTCGCATTGTGTTGTTCTTGCGGGAACAAGTTAGGGACTTGTAAGATTAAGAGTTCTAGTGTGAATTCATTGTAGGTGTTGTGGTACCGAGTGATCTTGTGAGATCGATTCTAATGGAAATCCTTCATAGTGTTGAAGGTGGGGACATAGAACAAGTATGCTGGAACCTCGAAATAATTCTCTCATATTTGTGATTGCTCATCTCTCTCTCTCAATTATCTTTATATCTTGTATGTTATTGTTTATCTCTTTATATGCTTGATATATTTATGCTTAATTGAATATATGCTTGGGTTTGCTTGTTCACACTTGTAACCAACTAAGAAAGCCATAGTGGCACCTCAACTCTTAATTTAGAGGAATTTTGATGAGATAATCCAGAGCCCGTCACCGGAATTTCGGCTACACTCTTGTGTTATACTTTATATGTTTTCATAATAGCCTTAGTTTGCATAATTAGTTTTAATTTCGCATTAATTTTGCATTTGATTAGCTTGTCACTCACCCCCTCTAGGTGACTTATAAGTGGTATCAGAGCTTGGTGCTCTTGATTTTAATCTAACCACCTTGAGTTTAAGATCCTATTTTAGCTAATCACAATATTTGTTTATACACACACTCATGGACTACATGACACCTCCCATGTTTGACGTTCTTAACCTCCAAACTTGGCATGTTAAGATGTCCATGTACCTTAAGGCTCTAGGTATTCATGTTTATCTTGACACCATTAAAAATTCATACTTTATTAATGGCAAGTATCTTGAGGCTAACTCAAAAGCCATCCATGCTAGAAAGAGTACCCTAAATGATGATTATTTATCTAGGGTGTCTAACATTGAATCGGCTTTTGTAGTTTGAAATACACTTGTCTCTCTTGGTGAACAACATTAATACTATATGGGAAGTGACTCAGATGATGAAAGCAGTGCTTCCAACATGTGTTATTGTAAATCACCTAGAGGAGGGGGGTGAATAGGTGATAGTGCTAATCTAGAAACTAAATGCGGAAGCTAAAACAAATTTGCAACACACTTAATACAACCAACGAGTGTAGCAGAATTCCCCGTGAAGGGCTCTGGACTAACTCCTCTTGATTCCCTAGATAAGGGTTGAGGTGCTATATGAAGCTCTCGTGGTTAAGTACAAGTGAGGCACACAAACACAAGCAAACAAGATATGATAATATGATGCTATGCACAAACACAAATAAAGGAGAGAGAGTTAAGAGACAATGGATCAAACGCAAACACAAAGATATGTTTCGAGGTTCGAGCCCCTAGCTCTACGTCCCCGCCTTCACCGAGAAGGATTTCTAATCCACTAGGAGTACCGAACTCCTCTCTCAACCTTACAATGCCACCGAGGCAATACAACCACAATCCACCTCTACCGAAGAGGGATAAGGCGTAGCCAAACAACCAAAATCACCTCTACCGAAGAGAGATACAAACCAATACCACTCCGATCAACCTCTACCAAGAGGGATACAACAATACAAGGAGGGTTTACAACTTGGTGGTTTCCTCAACCACAAACAATTCCTCTTTCCACAAAATAAAGATCCTAATAGAATAGGATAGATGATATAGCTCAAGTGTGAAAAATAAGTGTTTTGGAAATCAAATAACAAAGAAAAACTACTTGGGAAATCTCTTGTAAATGATAGAAATGAAAATCCAAATCAATATCCCAAAAACCTAGTTTTCTTTGATTTTTCAAAACCCTAAACACAAATCAAATTGGAAGTTTAAAGCCCAAAAATACTTTTGAAAACTTAGAAATAAACTCTGGAGAAACACTATTTTTTCTTTCTTAAAAATCTTATCAAACTCCCAAAGAAGTGGGGCTTAAATAGCCCTCTCCAATAAACTAGCCGTTGCTGATTTTTCAGCAAGCACGGCTGGCGGTCGACCGCCAACGATCATAAATATGACTGTTGGGAGCCAGCGGTCCACCGGCCGGTCGACCGAAAATTTCCAGAGAGCAAAGCTCTCTGGCCGGTCGACCGCAACGGTCGACCGCCCAAATGTCTGGCCAAACGTGCACAAGTCTGTGCACGTCGGTCGACCGATCGGTCGACCGGCTCTGAAACACGGTCGACCGTCTCGGTCGACCGCCAGGGCCTGGCAGCCAGTTTTCTGGGTCAGAAAAATATGTTAAAAATATTTCTAAAAATTCTTGTAAATCTTCTAAAAATCCATAAAAATAGTTTTAACATTTTGCATTGATATATAAACATGTGATAAAATTTCAACTCAAATATCAAGCAATTTGAAATATTTTTGTGTCTTATCATTTTTACCAAAAACTGTATTTTATCAAACTTGGATTTTTCAATAGGAAATTTGATTTTTCCTAAAACTCATGAATAGATATGTCAAAAAAAGTTTGTCTAAGATATGAAGCATGTATGTATATCGAACACATCTAATATACATAAAAACCATTTAAACTTGTTTTGATCTACTATCCATGAAAAACAAATATCGGTTAAACTAAAAACCGAAAAACCAATATCCATAAAACGTGTGTGTTTTGTGCACTTGATGTAACGCCCCGATCCGGCGGGTACGAGGACGTCACTGCGACGTATATACGCAGGTCGGAAATACCCTCACGTATATACGCTAAGCATCAGTACAGGCAAGAATCAGAGTACGGAAGCACGTGGTGCATTATACATTCCAACACATGAGTACAGTTACAAAGTTATCACAGGAAGTGATAAATATTACAAGACCATTACATCACCAACATGGCGCAAATGCGAGAATACAAGAATGTACAAGTATGAACAGTACAATATGGAGGCTCAGGGTCATAACAGGAAAACTCAAGAGCCGAACATGAGGGCCTAGAAGGATGGGGCTCTGGACGGTCTGCTGGAGATCCACGCTACCGCTGCGCCACTCTGATCAGCAACTGGGAGAATCCACACGCTCCAAGCTCCAAAACCTGGACATGAGGATCCAGAGGAGTCAGAACTCCCCGGCGAGTGGTGATGCGAAAGCCAGATGGCGAGTATGGATAAGCACATGTGTATCGATAAATCTGGATCATAACCACGAAAACCGTGTCGTAGGCGCAAGCATACAGGATCAAGTAGATATACAGCATTTGATATCAAGTAGGGAAGACTCATAGTATGATCAGATAAGAGCAGGAGACAGGCAGGATAGAATATAAGTAGAAAGCAGGATATGAACAGGTATAGTATAATAATCATAAAATCGAAAATCCGAAGTAAAATCCGATACAAGCAAACATGGCAAGGCATATTACAGATTCTTAGCTGGCATCTTTTATTATTATTATTACTCGTCTTACCTCGATGTCTAGATATGTGAACTAGCGCCCAGCGCACATATATCCACATCTGAGTAAAGCAAGATTGTTATTGGAAACCAACGGGGGTATCAACGAACAATTTTTACAGTGGGTCCCGTACATACCCGGGACCACGGCCCAGGATTGTTCCGTTGCTTGGTGGACGGAACCTGCCGCAAGGCGATCAGGAGGGTCTTATAGAATGCCCTTATCAAGATGGTACCAAGAAAGAGGGAGCCAGCACTCCCCTCGGTCGCCTGGAGGCCCACAGGTCAGACCGAAAGTTTTAGTTGCACAACATGCCTAGTACCACTGTAAACACGAACATATATTGATAGCCGCAAGTTTTTCCCGACCCGATTCAAGTGGTTCCTTTTTATGATTTATTGTGCAGTTATCAAATTTACGAGAATAGCAGGTACAAGACATGATCAGGAATTCAGGAGTACATGAGTACTATAAATTCAAGTCACTGTATATATAATACAGGATAACAAGTACAAGATTCAAGTCACTGCATGTAATGCAAGATAACAAGTATAGTATTCCCGTAAATGTGATAATCACAGGTCATGTATTAATATTTCAAGTGTCAAGTAGCAAGTCGGGTGTCAGGTGATGACACAACAGTTAACAAGTGATATAGACAGGTGTCAGGTATTAGCATGTAGATGATAGGTATCAAGCAAAAGCATGTCAAGTGTTAACATATCAAGCATATACTTGGCAAGTGATAAACTAATAGCTGAGCACAATCAAGCAGAGCTGAGCAAGCTGGAGCGAAGCTAATGTACAACACTAAATGCTATCATGCTCGACGTGGTTACCACTCGCAGCGTAGCTAGACACACGTGTCACAGTAAGCGTATGAACGCTATACCACTGTTCACGGGAAGCCATGCTCACGGGGTAATTACACTCGAACGGAGTGAGCGGTAAAGTGTTGACGCTAGGTCCGCCTACCAGGCGTAGTATAGGGAAAGTCCAGAGGACTTTAAACCTCAAAGGTTGTACCCAGAGGTTAGGGTACCTGCAGAGAAGGTGTTAGTTCCAGATACAAATACATAAGACAATCAAGTCGATCCGACGAAGCGGGAAAGCCAAGAGGAAAGCGAGAACACTCGCCTACGTCTTCAGAAAACACAGTGAAATTCCCGATCTCCGGAATCCAGGTAATCAACGCGTTAGTGCGTTAGAGAGAAAGTGATAGAGAGAGGAGGAAATCAAGAGAGAGAAAGAGAATGAGAGAGAGGAGAGAGAAAGTGAGAGCTAGAGAGAGAAGTCCATGGAGAGAGAGTGTGTACAAGGAGAGAGAGTATGTACAGGGAGACGCGAGTTTGAGAGTGAGACGCGGGGGTCGCAGACGCGGGAGTCGCGTCGCGTAGATGCCACAAAAGCGAGGTTCAAGACCTGCGTTCAAGTCAGGACACGAGAAGAACACGGACGCGGACATAGGTTCCGCGTCACGTTAACACGAGAAGAACACGGACGCGGGCATAAGCTCTGCGTCGTGTTGACACGAGAAGGACACAGACGCGGGCATAAGCTCCGAGCCGCGTCAATACAGGAACGCGAAGGCCGCGTTATACAAATATCAAGAACGCGAAGATTCGCGTTAAGGAATTGCCTAGACGCGGGGTAAACTCTGCGTCTAGCAATCAACAGAGAGAAAGAGAGAAACAGGGAAAGAGGGAGAGTGAGACGCAGGGAAAGGGGGAGATGGGACACAGGTTTTGGGAGACGCAAGGATGAGAATAAGGGAACGAAAAGAAAGAAAGAAAGAAGGAAGGAAAATGAAGGAAGAAGGAAAGAAAGAAAGGAAAGGAAAGAAGAGAAGGGACGGGGGTGGTAGCCGGCGATGGCCGGCGGTCACCGGCGGCGGCCGGAGTTGGCCGAAAGTGGCCAGAAATGGCCGGAATCCGGTAAGCCAAGCCTAAGCCCAAGCAAATTGTGAGGGTGCAAGTGTAGTTAAAAATGAAAATTTGGAGTTTTGCAAAAGGGATTTCGGAGAGCGAAGCAATAGCTCGTCGGAAAGAGCACGACGAGGAGAAGAAGATGACATGGTCGTTGGTGGTCAAGGTGGTGTAGGTAGTGGCGGGGAAGGTGGTGAAGTTATGGAGTTCAATGGGTTTCTTGGTGGAAAAGAGGAAGAAGAAGATGATGGAGATGGTGGTGTTGAGGTTGTTGTTGTTGTTGAAATGGAGGAGAAGATGGAGGAGAAAGAGGTGGAGGAATTGGTGGTGGAAAAAGTGGGGAAAGTGGTGGAGAATGGGTGACCAAAGGAGGGAGCAAGAGCTCTTGGCTGCTGGTTTCGTTCTCAGGAAAGAGAAGGAAAGGAAAAGGAATGAATGGAAGAGAAGGAAAAAGGGGTGGTTATATAAAGGAGGGAAATTATTATATAATATTGCTATTCCTTTCAAAAGAAACGCAACAGGAAAACTTGCGTCTCCATGAAACCAAAGTTGCGTCTTGGGCAAAATGAACTGGACGCGGAGAAAAATCCGCGTCCAGGAGGATAAACGCGAATTTTGCGTTTGCCAGAAAAGAAAAAAGGCATGGTGATAAGACTCATAGTTGATTTTACAAGACAAGCATTAAATGCAGTATGGAGAGCATGCCTGCATTAAATGTGAAATCCAGGTTAATGAAACTCACGTCTAGCGAGGAGAGAGAAAAAGAGAAGAGTAAAATATCTGGATAAGATTCCGGTATATGGGAAAACACCGAAAACTCCGGAAAAGTCTAAAAAATAAAGTAGCTTGGAAAGCTTCCCAAAAATTTTCAAAAATAATAAATATTATATAAATATTTTTAGTGAAATCGGTTTTCAGAAATTCAATCCCATTTTCAAGATAAAAATCCTGAAGTCAACCGTTGACACCGGTCTACACCGGGTCGGCCGGATTTTGATAAAATCTGAAAAATCTCAGAAAATGCCAGAAGAAAGAAAATATAATTGTAAGAAGGAATATGAAAGCGGAATCTAGAAATTTGATTCCAATTGTAAACTAAAATTCCGGGAATCAACCAGTGATACTGGCCGACACCAAATCCACGGGAATTTTGATGAATTTAGAAAATTCTCAGAAAAAGTATTTAGATAGAAAATGTGATTTTAAGAAGTTACAGGAAAGCCGTTTTTAGAATTTCAACTCCGTTTGTAAATTAAAAATCCGAGAATCGGTCCGCGGTATTGGTCGACCCCAGTTTTGAAGATTTTCAACTTAATTCAGGAAAATTCCAAAAAATCACGAAAAATCTAGAATATTAGAAAATGATGTTTGAAACTGAAATCGGTTAAATCAGAATACCAGAAAGTCTAAATCGAGCAATACTCTAGGATCGGTCCCCCGGTTCAGAGTAGGGCTGACTCCGAGTTCACGAATCCAGATCCAAGGCAAAATGATCATATAAATAACTCATAATACAAAACAAATATAGGAAGTAAATCAAAAAATACGATCAGAAAATATGAATACGCAACTAAGTACGTATTCGGGGAGCGGGGTGTTACACTTGAGCATATTAACTATTCTTATTTTTACACATGGATCTAAAACACACTAAACTAAACTAGGATACCTAAGTCTTCTTGACGATCTTCCATCTTCAAGTCGACCCGATCCAAAACGTGATCCACGAGCGAGACTCCAATGAGCGCAAGGTATGATCTTGATGCTTGGGCTCTGGAATCACCATGTGAAGGCTTCAAAACTCATCTTGTTGAAGCAATCACCAATTAATATCTTGCTTAATGATCTGAAACTAAAATCACAAGATTATTAGTAAACATAACTACATGAGTTAATCATCATCAAAACTAGAGTGGAAGGCCTCTGGGCCAACAATCTCCCCCTTTTTGATGATGACAAAACTCATGGAGTTATATATGCATGGATTAAAGTTAAGCTTCAAAGAAGCTCCCCCTTAACTCATGCATACAAATAAACATAATAAATATGTAATGAATGCTAAACATGAATATGCATCAATCATGCATAAAACAAATAAATCTTCAAAACATGCTCTGATTCCAATTGAAATTGAAAATAAATTGTCAAGGCATGCTCTTGATACCAATTAATCAATATAAACAAAAACATAAACATGCATACAAAACATGCATACAAAATAATTCTCCCCCTTTTTGTCAATCATCAACAAAGGGGCAAAGTAAAACATTTCAAAAAATTTTCTCCCCCTTTTTGTTCGAAATAAAGAATCAACAAAAAGGTTAAAAGCAATAAAACAATGTTCTCCCCTTTTTGTCTAAAACATAAATGATGTAAATAAGGGGTGACAATCAATTAAGATACCAAGTTAAAAATATGTCAAAGTAGAATCTTGATACCAATTGAAAGTGAACATATAAACCAATGAAAGTAAATAAGGCATTGATACCAATTTTTAAGAAAAACACATAAAAATCTTGATACTAATTGAAAACATTCAAATAAACATCTTGATACCAATTGTAAGAATTTGTCATTAAGAACATATAATATCAAAATAAAAACAATATATATGAGTATACAAAAAAGTCAATATTGATACCAATTGAAAGGATCCAATGATACCAATTTAAACAATAATAAAATCAAGTGTATACCTCATATTATCTATCCTCCCAACCATGTTCAAGTTTAAAATGATTATCACTATAAAGCATACATGAGCATGATCTCCCATCCAACCGCCCTTTGAAAGGTAGGGATTTTCAAAAATAGATTTGAAAAATAGTGTATGTTTAAAAAACTCTACCATAATGAAGAATCCCGCAACTAGTTAAATGGAAAAACTTGTTAACTAGTACGAAATCCTTCAAGTAAGGAATAAAACAAATTATTTTTCATGAGACAAGAAATCCACATGATATCCAATACTCAAGTCAATGAAGCATAAATATGACTCATGAAAACAAAACATGAGTATATAAGAAATGTGAGTATACAAATAAAATGTGAAGATCATAATAATGAAAAATAGACATTAAGCTCAATATTCCTTAAAACATGAAAATCAAACTTTTCAATAAAAATAGTTTATACTTCAAGGCATATGTATGTTTTGACAACACGAAAAGTATACATACATATCCCTAAACACAATTGAGTCCATATATAAAGATTTGCATGAAAAGCAAATGACTCAAGGGGTATACATGTATATCTTAAAGTTTGACAAAATAGACATATACATGAAGTGAAAACACATGATCATAAAACAAATCCAAAAATAGGAATACAAGTTTAAAATGCATGAATCATCAAAGCTAGACTATACTAGCACATCTAATGGGTACAAATAATCGTTCAAGCTCAAACATATATAAATTTATTTGTGGCCCACTATATGTACAAATATATACCTAGTTTTAATGAAAACTAACATCTAAACATGTAATCAAATCATGAAGTATAAAACGATACATAAATCATCATGATAAACATAAAAACAATCATTATGTAAATTCACACGTTATTAGAGCTTATGATAAACATGATAGCTAAACATAGGTGAGAACGCTAAAATAATGGTCCATATTAAACATGGGTGTCTCAAAGGTTATACATGCATGTCAATGATCTAATAATCATGGCATTAACATAATAATCTATAAACAACAAAACATGCTATAAATAATGAAATGAAAGCATGTAAACAATATAGGGAGTTAGAGATTGATACCAAAATCGATGAGGGCACCTCTCTAGTTCTCCAAACCATGGTGGTCTTCCCACCAAACATCCCTTGAAAGTGATGCATCCACATAATTCTCATGAAGCTCGGAACGCATCCACTCCAAGGTACCGATACTCTCACGTCATGCGAGAGCCCACACCTACATCAAATACAATAGGGGTGGTCTTTGGTACCCATACTCTTTTGGGTCCATGGGGTTAGTACCTTCTCTAACCCAAACAAAATTATTTGCTAAATTAACATCATGTATACGATCATAACAAAATTTAGCAAGGTGGCCCTTACGTCCACAATATATACAAGTGTACACATGAGCATACAAATGATGATGGTGTCCGTGTGGAGCATGTGTATGCCGTGGAGGGTGTACATGCATAGATGGAATTTGTTTCTTGCGAAACATGGATTCCAAACGTGTATGATTAGAAACACAATGGCTCAAAGTGGAGCCCAAACAAACAACATTCTTTTTTAGCATAGATATATCATTTTCAATTAAAGAAGAAGTGTGGCATGCAATAGGTGAAGTGTGTGGTACTACCCTAGCATGGCAAACATGAGCATCAATTTTATTTTTCAAAGAAACATTTTTCTTTAAACAATCATCTAAATCCTTAGAAATAGAAGCAATTTTCATTTTCAAGGATTTATTTTCTTTTAAAACAAAACTAACTTTTGAAGACAAGTTTTCATTTTTCTTCAAAATTATTTCACAATCATTTTTATTTTTCAAAAATTTATTTTCTTTTATGACAAGATCAAGCTTAGATTTCAATGAGTCCCTTTCATTAGAAATCTCCTCTTTCTCTTGCAAAATCAAATCAAGCTTAGAAGACAAATTTTCATTTTCTTTATTTAATGCAAAAGTTTTCTTTTTCAACAAATTATATTTTTCAATTAATTTGTCACAAACTATAGATAGTTCATCATTCAAGGCATGGGCATCAATATTCTCATCACATGAAGAACTACAATCTAATTGAGATTCCGAATGTACCTCAAGGGAGTTTTTTCCTTGGACCATTAAGCATTGTGACTTGGATTCTCCACTAGATTCCTCCTCTTGTTGGATTGGCACTTGAAGCTTGGAGGTGGATGTGGTTGTCAACTTGTCCCACACTGCAAAGGCGGAATCAAGGTTAGAAACATGCATAAGATATTCTTTGTTAAGCGTGCTTCTAATAGCCTCAAGGGCTTGTGCATTGGCCCCTATATGATTGCTATTACCAAGATAGCATTTCTTGATAGCGGCAAGGAAAACATGCAAGGCTAGGGTCTTCAAATACATGGACATCCTATATTTTCATGTGTCAATGTTGGAGAAATCGAACATGGGAGGTGAAAAGCAATCCATGGGTGTGCAAACTAAATGTGTGCAAACAAATATATGCAAATGCAAATGTAGATTAGCAAACAAGGATCTCACTCCTAGGTTGTTAAACCTAAAGTTTCAGGAGCATAGGCTCTGATACCAATTGTAAATCACCTAGAGGGGGGGTGAATAGGTGATAGTACTAATCTAGAAACTAAATGCGGAAGTTAAAATAAATTTGCAACACACTTAATACAACCAACGAGTGTAGCCGAATTCCCCGTGAAAGGCTCTGGACTAACTCCTCTTGATTCCCCTAGATAAGGGTTGAGGTGCTATATGAAGCTCTCGTGGTTAAGTACAAGTGAGGCACACAAACACAAGCAAACAAGATATGATAATATGATGCTATGCACAAACACAAATAAAGGAGAGAGAGTTAAGAGACAATGGATCAAACGCAAACACAAAGATATGTTTCGAGGTTTGAGCCCCTATCTCTACGTCCCCGCCTTCACCGAGAAGGATTTCTAATCCACTAGGAGTACCGAACTCCTCTCTCAACCTTACAATGCCACCGAGACAATACAACCACAATCCACCTCTACCGAAGAGGGATAAGGCCCGTAGCCAAACAACCAAAATCACCTCTACCGAAGAGGGATACAAACCAATACCACTCCGATCAACCTCTACCAAAGAGGGATACAACAATACAAGGAGGGTTTACAACTTGGTGGTTTCCTCAACCACAAACAATTCCTCTTTCCACAAAACAAAGATCCTAATAGAATAGGATAGATGATATAGCTCAAGTGTGGAAAACAAGTGTTTTGGAAATCAAATAACAAAGAAAAACTACTTGGGAAATCTCTTGTAAATGATAGAAATGAAAATCCAAATCAATATCCCAAAAACCTAGTTTTCTTTGATTTTCCAAAACCCTAAACACAAATCAAATTGGAAGTTTAAAGCCCAAAAACACTTTTGAAAACTTGAAAATAAACTCTGAAGAAACACTATTTTTTCTTTCTTAAAAATCTTATTAAACTCCCAAAGAAGTGGGGGCTTAAATAGCCCTCTCCAATAACTAGCCGTTGGCTGATTTTTCAGCCAGCACGGCTGGCGGTCGACCGCCCGGTCGACCGCCAACGGTCATAAATATGACCGTTGGGAGCCAGCGGTCGACCGGCCGGTCGATCGAAAATTTCCAGAGAGCAAAGCTCTCTGGCCGGTCGACCGCAACGGTCGACCGCCCAAATGTCTGGCCAAACATGCACAGGTCTATGCACGTTGGTCGACCGATCGGTCGACCGGCTCTGGAACACGGTCGACCGTCTCGGTCGACCGCCAGGGCCTGACAGCCAGTTTTCTGGGTCAGAAAAACATGTTAAAAATATTTCTAAAAATTCTTGTAAATCTTCTAAAAATCTATAAAAATAATTTTAACATTTTGCATTAATATATAAACATGTGATAAAAATTTCAACTCAAATATCAAGCAATTTGAAATATTTTTGTGTCTTATCATTTTTACCAAAAACCAAAAACTGTATTTTATCAAACTTGGATTTTTCAATAGGAAATCTGATTTTTCCTAAAACTCATGAATAGATATGTCAAAATAAGTTTGTCTAAGATATGAAGCATGTATGTATATCGAACACATCTAATATACATAAAAACCATTTAAACTTGTTTTGATCTACTATCCATGAAAAACAAATATCGGTTAAACTAAAAACCGAAAAACCAATATCCATAAAACGTGTGTGTTTTGTGCACTTGAGCATATCAACTATTCTTATCTTTACACATGGATCTAAAACACACTAAACTAAACTAGGATACCTAAGTCTTCTTGACGATCTTCCATCTTCAAGTCGACCCGATCCAAAACGTGATCCACGAGCGAGACTCCAACGAGTGCAAGGTATGATCTTGATGCTCGGGCTCTGGAATCACCATGTGAAGGCTTCAAAACTCATCTTGTTGAAGCAATCACCAACTAATATCTTGCTTAATGATCTGAAACTAAAATCACAAGATTATTAGTAAACATAACTACATGAGTTAATCATCATCAAAACTAGAGTGGAAGGCCTCTGGACCAACAGTTATATGGTCCAAGGGGATGACCTCCTTGAGGTAAATTCCGAATCCGAGCTTGATGAAGATGTTGACATGCCATATGATGAGCTTGCTTTATTTTCTCAACAACTTCTTAAAAAGTATGAATTATTAAAAATGGAAAATAAAAGCTTAAAAAATGAAAATGATTTGATTTTAAAGGAAAAAAGATTCTTTTAAAAATAAATTTGAAATTATTCTAAAAAAATGAAGTTTTGAAAAACCTAGTTATTTTAATTGAAAAAGAAAAGGAAATTGCCTTAAAGAAAAATAACTCTTTGAAAAAGAAAAATATTTTGAAAGAAAAAGAAAATATTTCTATTTCTAAAAGAAAGATTTTGTGTCTCATGTCTCTTCTTCCAAAATTAATAATAATATTTCTATTATGAAGAAGAACATTGATTGTTTGGCTCCACTTTGAGCCAATGTGTATTTAATCATAATAAGTTAGAATCTATGTTTCATAAGAAATAAGTTCCACACATGCATGCACATACCCCATGACATACACATGTACACCATGCTCACACCACTCACATGTATGCTAGAGAGTACACATGTGCACATTGCGGCCGCAAAGGCCATTTAGCAAAATTTTATTTTGATAGAATAAATTATTTAAATTTTGTAAATAAAAGTATTTGGGTTCCTTATAATGCTAACCCCCATGGATCCAAAAGAAATGAATACCAAAATCCCTACCTCTTGTGTGTTGATGTAGGTGTGGACTCTCACTAAACGTGACAGGGTTGGTACCTTGGGTGGTGGATGCATGTGGAGCTAGATGGACATACTCAATTAATGCATCCTATCAAGGATGTTTGGTGGGAGAACCAGCATGATTTGGAGACTTAGAGAAAGGTTCATTGGTTTTGGTATGTTTACACGCTTTTGTATTAATGTTTTTAGCATGTAATAATTTTAAAGCTCATTATGTTAAATGCAATGTTATTAGACGCGTGATATACATAGATAGTCTTTGAGATACACTCATGTTCATATGAATTCATAATTTTGTGTTCTCAATATTGTTTAACTACTATGTATATACTAGTTCTAAAACACATGCATTTAGCCTAATGATCATGTTTGTTTTATGCTTCATGTGGTGATTACTTCTTTAGATGTACTTTTTATTAAAACTTGCGTTTATACTTGTACAAGTAATGAGCTATACTTGATTATTATGTGTATATACTTCATTGCTTATTTGTACTCATTACATGTACTTGTATAACCTAGTTTTGATGATTCTTACATTTATACTTATTTTTCCTATTTTTTTTGTACATGTTTAGCTTCATATATATATTATTTTTGTCCAAAACTAATAGATATACATGTGTATCCTTGAGTCAGTTGTCTTCATGTAAAATTCTATTATGAACTCGTTTATGTTTGGGATATGCATGTATACTTTTAGTTTCGAAAAAAACATACATATACCTTGAAGCTTGTTTAATTTTGATAAAAATTTTAGTTTTGATGATTTTCATGTTTTTATAAAAGAATTTCATGTTTATTTTGAGTTTTATTGTTTATTTTATGAATATGTTATTCACATGATTCTTGTGCACTCATATTTCTTTTGTTTACTCATGACCTTATTTTCATGAGATAAATTTTGTGCCTTAAGATCTTAAGTGACAATTTTTGTGTATTTAGCATGCTTCATGGGATATATGATTTGGTTTCATGTTTTGAAAGATTTTTAACGAGTTTTTCAAAAATTACTTTAAATTAGTTATCTATTCTTCACTTGGTAAAGTTTTCAATCTAAAATTGCTTTCAAAATCTTATTTTTGAAAGTCTCTACCTTCTAAGAGCGGTTGGATGGGCTACCATGTCTTATATACTCTTAAATGAAAATCTATTTAAACATATGCATGAAAGGGAGGTAGCTATGAGTCATACATAATTTCAATGAAAATTCATTTTTGAATACTCATATTTGTTTTCTTATATATGTATGCTTCAACTTTCAAGTGATATTTTCATACATACATACATACATACATATATATGATTTATTGTGCTAAGTTTAAAAATGTTAACTCTTTATAGCACAAATTATTTCACGATAAGATTGATTTAGTTCTTAATGTCAATTATTTTCTAATTGGCATCATATACAAGCTTATGCACTATTTCAAAAAAAGGGAAAAAGTTCTTTAAAAATTTAAAATAATTTCACAATATTTATGTTTTTCCTACAAGTGGTATTCATGTTGATGTTTACATATAAAATAATGTTTATGTTTACCTGCAAATGGTTAATTAACATTTGTTTTCCCACCTACTAGTGGTATATCAAATTTGTTTTAAAAAAAAGGATTTTCAAAATTTGTTTGAAATGTCTTGCCTATATGCAATGGGAGCTTAACATCTCCTCCACATATAGATTAATGTGAGTGTATCTCACATACTGGGGAACTTGATCTCTCTTCTTTATGTGGTACACGTGTGTAGGGGAGCTTAACATCTCCTCTATATATGCATTCATGTTGAGTATATCTCACATACTAGGGAGCTTGACCTCTCTTCTTTATGTGGTACACGTGTGTAGGGGGAGCTTAACATTTTCGCTTATACATTGCATATTATACTTTATATGGATTAGGGTCTAGTCATCCCTTCTCCATGCAATTCATGTATGCAGGAGGAGTTAACTTAACATCTTTCCTCTTCATGAATGTATATCGCATATATATCTTTCTTATTTATTTGTCTTCACCCCTTTGTTGATGAGTTAACAAAAAGGGAGAGAAGAACTTAGAGAGTTTATATATGCATGCTTTTCTATTTGTTGTTTATGCATATATATTTGTGTTTTATTTATGCACTTTATTAAATATCTTTATTGTTTATTGTTATGCATGAGTTAAGGGAAGTTTCTATGAAGCTTATCTTTAATCCATGCATATATAACTCCATAAGTTTTGTCAACATTAAAAGGGAGAGATTGTTGGCCTAAAGACCCATCACTCTAGTTTTGATGATGATTAACTCATGTAGGTATAGTACTAATGATCTTGTGTTTATATAAGTTTCAGATATTTAATCAAGATCTTAGTCGGTGTTTAGCTTTAATGAAAGATTCAAAGTCAAGTTTTGAAGCTAGCACGTGTTGATTCAAGAGCCCGTGCATCAAGATCGCATCAAGTACTCAAGAGAAGTCTAGCTCGTTGAATTAACGTTTGGACCAAGTCAAGATGGAGAAGAAGATTTTCAAGTGAAGATTTTCAAGACTTGAGTCGAGTTTGTAAGTGTTAAGATTTTGTGTTTTAGATAAAATATAAAGGATAGATTTGTTGTGGATTGCTTAAGCTCATATACACAGATACAAAATTTATATATGTTTTTATAAGAATAATTTGGATTTGAGAAAATACCGTTTTGATTTTGAGCTTCAAAGTAAATATTTTTATGTTTCATGAATAGAGTTCATCAAAACAAGTTTACATATTTTATATGTGTTTTGAATTTCATCCATACACATTGATGGTTCTAACGTTTAGAAAAACTTATTTGATGTTTTTATATCATGTATTTGAGTTTTGTTTAAGTTAAAACTTATTTTGGAGCTTAATTGTCAAAAACATAGATATCATCTTATATGTGTATTGGATTATATCCATACACACTATAGTTTAAAAGTGTTTAAATATCTTATTTTTGTATTTGAATAAGTTTTGAAAAAATAGATTTTTCATTTCAAAGTTGATCTTGATAAGTACGATTTTGGTTTAAGGCTAAAATTCTTTATCACAAAATAGTTCAATATGTTTGTAATATGTGTTGATTTCTGATTACACATATTTGTAATTCAAAGTGTTCCAATGAACTTATATTGTGGATTTTTATGCATATTAAATAAAATTTGAGGGTTTTAAAAGATCAAGTTTTAATCCCTTTAAAACCCCAGACCTGGGCTTCTGGCGGTCGACTGAGCGGACAACTGAACCAGAAGTCGGTCGATCGAGCGGTCGACTGATGTGCACAGAGACGTGCACTTAGCCTAGCTTGAGGGCCAGTCGACCGGGCGGTCGACCGATCCAGACAGTTTACTCTCTGGATCTGGCCTCGGTCGACCGAGCAGTCGACCGTCTAGAGAGCAGTACTCTCTAGTTCTTGCCTCGGTCGACCGACCGGTCGACCGATAGGTCAACACCTAGGTGTGGTCAATTGGATGGTCGACCGGCAACCCCTACGATCATAAATATGACCGTTGGCCGGTCAATCGGTGATTAGTCTACAGTTTTGCATTATTATATCGCATTTTCCTACTGATTTATGAATAAAATGTCGGTCTAAATCGTGTTTTGGTCTCTCTTATAGATAATCAAGACAAGGAGGGCAAAAGGGTAATAAGAGCTTAATTAAATCACTTTTCGGGTAATTAAATTCAGATTTCTTGGAGGCCAAGTAAGGGAGCTTCTAGAAGATACATTGAACCTAGACCCTTGCGCACGTCAGATGAATATCTGACAAAAATAACCGAATCTGAGCACATCTGGAAGGTCCCCGAAGCTAGGCGAATCCACACACCAAAATCAGGGACCTAAGTCCCTGGTATTGCCGCAAAAACGCGGCTATGGCCGCATTTCTGTTGCCCTATGGTGGGCCCATTCGTTAATTTTCAACACGTGGCCTCGTCTCGTCTTCTAGAATCCCCTTTCGCCTATATATACCCCTGCAGAGGCTCAGAACGGAAGCAGATTGAGCAATAGGCTAGGTTTTCTCTCTTCTAGTTGTAGATTAGGATTTTTTCTTATTTTATTTGTATTTTATTTCTTTATTAGATCTTGTAGTAGGGCTGAGAGATTCAGAGAGAGACAGATAGAGATTGATGTAATAGATGGTGACAATCTATATAAAGGTGTCTCCTTTCTTCTCCATTGTAATCTTCTCCATCTTCTACATAATGCTTGGCTAGATTTTCTCTCATGGTGACTAACTACTAACCACTAACTAGCTAATTACTTACTTGACAATCCACATGAATCTAATAGTCTCTACAAGGCCTTGCTCTTGTAAGAGTCATTGATGGCTCATGATGATGGATTCTAACATCTAACTTGCTAACCAAGCTAACTCTCTCTGATTTCATGCTTACTTCTAATAGTTTTGATGATCTAATATTTGTATTAGCTTGCTCTTGATGCAAGTTTGAATGCGAAGAACCATCTTATTTGCCATGCTTTATATCGTCTCTTGAAGCCAAGGACTAGTGATAGCCAAGGATCCATGTGAGGCAACTATCACTAAGAGGTTAGCATGTTAGTGTAGTACTTAATAGTTAGAAACCATGAGATTTCTTTCATAGTATTCTCCTTTCTTTTTTACTTTATTTTAAAAATCAATTTCAAAAATCTTCTTTTATCTTTTCATCATTGTTTTCACTATCGTCTTAGTTCACATTTATTTCATCTTCTTTTTGTTTTCAAAATAACTTCTTATTTTGTTTTCACATCGTCATTTTCATTGTCTCCTCTACCTATCACTTCTGGATTCCTTTTCCATTCTTTTTCTTTTTCTTATTCTTTTACAAAGAAGAACTGTTAACGTAACACGTGAATAAAATTGTTAATGCTTCTATCGCCTGCCGTCCCTGTAGATTCGACCCGTTGAGTCAATGCTATAACGGAAGTATCGAGAGAACATTAGCACATACAAGCTTTTCATTGATTTTATAAAACACACATTTTCAAGTGCTGGTTCCGTCTCGATCATATTTTTGGCGCCGTTGCCGGGACAGGAATGGTTTTAATTTCACGTTTTTGTTAACATTTTCTTCTCTATTTTGGCGTGCAGAGTAATAATTGCAGAAACTGAACATTGCAAAAAACTAAGCTTACTTGCATCTCTCTGCTCAAGAAAGTAGGGAGCTGTTGCTTAAATATTTGCCGTGGAAACTCATTAAAAGCCACGAAAACGCGACACATTTTTGAGATCTTTGACTTATATTTTGCAGGCTGCTTCTAAATTGCATGTATCTGTGATTTCTGCTATCTGTTTTCTATTTTGATTGCCTACACACTGCATTAATTAAAGAACTAAATACGATATTTGGACACTTTAAAACGGTTTAGACATTTGCATTTAGGCACGTGTCAAATTCAATTACAAAATACTGTATTTTGTTCTGTTGTTGTGATCTGGATTGAGGTGTTCATATGGCATTGGATATAGCATAGGACAAACACGTGGGTAAATTATTCGCTTTGTGTTATCTTCTTGTCTATATTGCACACTTGCACGAATTGGATTTAAGGGCATAACCCAATACAAGATAAGGTGGGGATTTCATCACCCTTCCTTAGCCCAAAAATCACCTCCCCACTCACACAACCAAACCCTAATAAAAATTGATAGACGTTGGCCCCTAGGGATATCTCGGACTCATTAAGAGATTGTCCGAGGGTGGAACTTGTTTTGAATCTTACTCTTGTGAAATCGGTGTCTAAGGTTAGGGATTAAGAGGTTACGCCTCGAAGATACTGTAGTTTGGCGTAATTAAGGCCCGTTGCTTATGCATGGATACCTCCCACCGTATTTTGCCCCTACCTGGCCGATTATCTTGTGTTCGGATTCATACAACAACCTCTCCCGGATAATCACCAATTAGGAGTCATCTAGGTCTAGGTCAACCTTAGTATAGGCTTGGTTTTGATTTTTTTTTTCTTTTCTTTTTGTTTATTGCTTGCTTTTTCTTTTTTGTTTATGATTGTTTGTGAAATAGAATTCAACAATAACAATTTTTCAATCCTTATATGAATCAATATTTCACACCGACACCATTTGATTCAGATAATTCCAGCCCAGCTTTTCATAATATGAACCAAACACATACACCGGGTTGGACTTATCCGAATCAATACAACCTATACCCCTAATCTCATGACCATAATTTCTAAAATAATTTCCACTCTTCACAGAGTCAATGAGGATTCAACTCCCCCGAGTCCAATTTTCAACCAGCTTGTCCCCAATTTTCACAATTTTCACAATATTTATTCCCAAATTTTGCTTCCTATACCCCTTTTCTAGAACCACCCATTGAAGAAAAATCTGAGTTAGAAAAAAGTATAGAAGCAGTACAAGCCATGCTTGATGAAAATACACCTATAGGGGGATGAATAGGTGTATGTCTAATCTAATGATAAATGATGCGGAATTAAAAACTAATTGCAACACACTTAATGTAACCAAATAGTGTAGTCGAATTCCCGGTGAAGGGCTCTGGACTATCTCCTCTAAATTCCTCTAAATAAGAGTTGAGGTGCTATATGCAACTCTCTTGGTTCAATACTAGTGAGGCACACAAACAATACCAAGCATATATGAATGATATGAAAAATATGAAATAATGCAAGGTATAAGAGAGAGAGAGAGAAAGAGAGAGTTTAGAGATAGTGGATCAATCGCAAACACCAAGATATGTTTCAAGGTTCGAGCCACTGCTCTACGTCCCCACCTTCACACAGAAGGATTTTCACTAATGCGTCCATACAGGACTTCCCACACAGGAAACCTCCACTGAGGATTTGGGTAATACAAACTTGGAGTACACAACTCCTCTCTCAAGCAACAACAACCTCTACACAAGAGGCAAGGCACTAAGCCACACAAGATCACCTAGAGAGGAGGTGAATAGGTATATGGCTAATCTAATGACAAATGATGCGGAATTTAAAAACTAATTGTAACACACTTAGTATAACTAAAGAGTGTAGCCGAATTCCCGGTGAAGGGCTCTGGACTATCTCCTCTAAATTCCTCTAGATGAGAGTTGAGGTGCTATATGAAACTCTCTTGGTTCAACACAAGTGAGGCACACAAACAATACCAAGCATATATGTATGATATGAACAATATGAAATAATTCAAGATATAAGAGAGAGAGTTAAGAGATAATGGATCAAACGCAAACACAAAAATATGTTTCGAGGTTCGAGCACCTAGCTCTACGTCCCCGCCTTCACACAGAAGGATTCCACTAATGCGTCCACACAGGACTTCCCACATAGGGAAACTCCACTAAGAATTTAGGTAATACAACTTTGGAGTACACAACTCCTCTCTCAAATAACAAAAACAACCTCTACACAAGAGGCAAGGTACAACAACAATCACCTCTCACTAGAGGGAAAAGGCACTAAGCCAAACAAAAATCAACCTCTCAATAGAGGGATAGGCACAAAGCTAAACAACCACAATCACCTCTACACGTAGAGGGATACCAAAAAACCCAATTGCACAACCTCTTCTACACTTAGAGGGAAAGGCACAAAGCAAAAGCAAAGAAAAGGATTACAACTCTTGGTGGTCTTAACAAACCACAAACCAATTTTCCTCATAAAATAATGATCCTATAGATAGGATAGATAGATAGCTCAAGTATGAGAAAATAAAGCGTATGAAAAACAAATCACAAAGAAAAACACTTGGGAAAAACTCTAGAATGAAATATAAATGAAGATCAAAACACTTTCCCAAAGACTCTCCTTTTTCTTTGATTTTTTCTATACTTTAAAACAAATAAAGATAAAATCTTTTGGCACAAAAACTCTTTTAAAATTTTGCTGTTAAGCGCTTGTAAAGGTGAAAAAAAATTGCTCTCTAAAAACTTATTGAAAACAACTCAAGAGAAGGCATATATATAGCCTCTCAAAAATCTGCCCGTTGGCAGCCTGGAAAGGTCAAAATTGACCTTTCAGTCAACTGCCCGGTCAACCGGTGCAGCGATCATATTTCTGACCGTTGTGCCTCCAGTCGACCGCCCGGTCGATCGGCCGTAGCCAACGGTTGATTGCCCGGTCGACCGGTCCCCACCCGAGAGTAGGGTGCTTTCAGTCGGTCGACCGTGCGGTTGACCGGCCGAATAGGCTGGCCATGTGCACGTCTTCGTGCACATCGGTCGACCGACTCTTAGTCCGATCGACCATCCGATTGACCGCCAGAGCAGTCTGGCTGGGATTTTGGGTATTGAAAACTTGTCTTTTTAACTTCTATAAATTCCACGAAAATAAGTTCTTATAAGATCTTTGAAATACAAATATGTATGACTAAAATTAAAATCATATTACAAACTATTTGAACCATTTTTGTGATATTGAAATTTGACTTAAACAGAAAATCTGTGTTTTCTAAAACTTAGATTTTTGAAATGGAAAATTGTTTTCTCCAAAAATCATATGGATACAAAAATATGATATTGAAACAATATATGGATAGAATCCAATATATATATAAGATTTATATCTATGTTTTTAACATGAAATCCAAAATCAGTTAAACCAAAAACCAATAAACTTTAAACTTTTGTGTGTGTGTGAATTTGAGCATATCAACACTATCTAATCTTTACATAAGATCTAAACAAACTAAACTAAACAAATCGAGGTCTTCTTGTCTCCAAGTCGACTCGATCCAAACGCGATCCAACGAGCTTGACTCCAACCGAGTGCAAGATGTGATCTTGACGCGCGAGCTCTTGAATCAACATGTGAAAGCTCTAAAACTCGTTTGTTGAAACTAAACACCTACTAATATCTTGATCAAATATCTGAAACTAAATATCACAATATTATTAGTAAACTATAACTACATGAGTTAATCATCATCAAAACTAGAGTGATGGCCTCTGGGCCAACACCCGTCACTAGGAATTTAGCTACACTCTTGTGTTATACTTTATGTGTTTGCATAATAGTTTTAGTTTGCATAATTAGTTTTATTTTCGTATTAGTTTTGTATTTGATTAGCTTGTCACCTATTCACCCCTAGTTGACTTACACATTTGATATATTTTACCAGTATGATTATGCGCATCATTTCATGAGATATCAGTGAGCGTTCATTTTAATTACATACTTTATCTAAACGCTTATCAGCGTCATTTCATGTGATGGTTGGTTGTCACTATTAATTCAGGACTAGTATTGATATATCTTAGGTCGTTACTTGTTTTGATCTATGGATTGGTTGGTCTAGTTCATATTTGAGGGAAAGTGGCCTATTTTTACGTGAAGTATTTGTTAGACAAATTGTTTGGTGATTATTCCGACTAGAGTTCATTTGGATATTGAAGACATATTGGATATGATATTACTTTCTCGACAGACTGTGTTACCGATACTTGGAACTGTGTATGACTTAGTTAGAGTGAGAATTGACCTGAGCTTCATTTTTCTTTCATTGGATTCACGAGTGATATGTAAATTGGACGAATGATGATTTGATTATGATCAGATGTGTAAATATAATACCCTTGACTCTGATGTATACAATCGGACTGACTTTTAGACTGTTAGGAGCTATTATTTCTTGTTGATGAGTTTGACTGAGTATTGATGATCTTATTGATGCTGACTACTAGATGTAGAGATGATATAAATTTCATGTTGATCGAGAAAGTTACACTCTTTAGTAATGATCTAAATTTTTGTTAGATAAGTCTGATCCTGAGGACGTTCTACTCTTCATTGGTGATTTTGATATCCGTTGACCTAGTTGATCTCGAGAATATTTAGTACTTCATGATTGGCTCTTGATCAATTCAGTTATTGAGATTCAAATTTATTGATGATTTAGAGGATTGGAGAGATTTGTAGCGATGAGAGTACTGATTTATTATTAGTCTTTTAAGATTGTGGTTACTGTATCAGATACCCTAGCATAGCTTGATGTGTGATGTTTACGATGACTATATCAAGATTATGAGTTGGTAAATTTATTACTGTTATATCCAATGTGAGTGGATGGTATCGCAATCAGTTCTATATGAGATTGTACATTGACTAGACGGTGCAGGACTATTACTAGTATTATTCATGTTACTAAAATTTACTAGAAAATTATTATTAAATTGTAACCCCATGTACAGTCCTATTGTTCATCGTATACATAGTTACTGATACTATTTACTGTTCTTATTACTGTTCACTGTGTATAAGATTACTATTTACTGATATACTGTACTGTTACTATCCTTATATCATCACAGTATTCTAAGTAACATGGATATTGAATGTTATAACTGAATTAAATAATAATGTAAATGGACAACTTACATTGGGATTGGAAAAATTGATGGAGGAAGTAACGTCTATATTTTAGATGGACCTAGAATACAGGTTGTGCAGCAGAGATATGGTTCCACTGTAGGGTTCTCGGAGATAACTGACATCCCGTACTATTTACTGTTATACTGTTACTGTAACACCTGGCGGTATGGCCTGGTTTAGAGCCATGCGTCTGGGTTGTGGTCCCGAGTATGTACGGGACCCACCTAAAATATGGACAATATCTCCAACCAATCAATTTCAATAACATTGGATATCGCTTGACACGTGTGATAGGCGTACTATGAGATGCGTCTATTACATATGACAATTAGTATTCGCTGACATAATTAATAATCATAAACTGTGTATACTATACTGCTAGTGATTTAATGTACTGTGACTGAGTATGTTTCTCTGATACATGGTATGCGATGATAGATCTCCGATAGTACACATAACGTGGTTATACATCCGATTTTGTTACTGACTGACTTTATTATTATTCATTGATGTTATGCAAACTGTTTATTATCTGTTATATTTTTATAGTTTAATCATCATATGTTCAGACGTTATATGCACGTGCACCTTCTCTTTGTTCTTATACACTCATTTAGAGTTCTGACTCCCTGGATTTGCATATTCAGGTCTATAGTTATTTTATTACTAATCAGGTATTTGGAGATGATCACATGCCTTACGAAGAGCTGGAGTTACTGATATCCATACTTTATATTTTATTCCATCATTTTCTTGATTTCTGATATATTAGACTCATTGCTTATTTTATTCTTTTATTCCTATGCTATCATGTGCAGCCATTATATGTATTATTACAGTGATGTTGATTCTTTATAGTGATTATGTAGTTTGTTCAGATTACTCTAGGATTAGCAACTATACGTGGGATATTATCCTCGCGTATATACATCGCCGACTCTCTTCGCATCTCCGTTTTCACGTATTTTGGGAAGCAGAGCGTGACACATTAACATTCATATACTTCTAAAAGAAGTTAAAATAATTTTTTTAGGGATGCATTATTACTTGTAGAGTGGTTTCAGAAGTGGGAAAGTATTGCACAACATTACTGAAGGAAGAATTATTCAGGCGAATATGGTCCAAGATGGATAATTTGCTCCATGAAATGGATAAATAGCACAGCTGACGCATACAAGAAAGTGAACAATGCCGGTTAGATCTTTTTCTAGCGCCAATAAACCCTAAAGGATACCTTCATGTAGGATATTACACTCGAATCTACGAGCAAAGCATGAATAATTTGAATCCACGAGCAATCGAAAAGAAAAGAAAACTCAATTTTTATTGATCATCAAACTTGAATAAAAAAACCCAAGATACAATGGCCTTATATAGACAATAATCGAAGAATATTAGTTTAATTAGGAAATCTAATTAAACAAAAGAAAACACAAAACATATCAGAGTTCAATTCAGAATTGAAAACTGAATCTTGTTCAGAATCGAATATGCAAATACGCACAGACTTATTGACAGCTGATCCGTTCCTGTCGAAGATTGTAAAACCTTAACTCTTGAAAATGCTTCTTGCAGGCCGTCTGTCAATAGCTAAGTTTGTCTGTCGATAGCTTGGGTTCAGTCTGTCAACAACTGGGGCTCTGTCTTAGTCTTTTGCCTCGATCTCCTACATCGGTCTCTCTCTCTTCAAAAAAACTCGTTCTCGAGTTATAATATGCATATAGCTTTTCGGCAAGGTGATATTTGTAGAGATCTGCCACGTCTTGGACATTGTCATATCGCTTGGAAGATTCACAACATAAATATTATCACTAATCTTCTTCACAATCTTGAACGACCCATATTCTTTGGTTTCAACTTGTTGTATGCTCTAGTGAAATTCTTTCTCTCCTCAAGTACACCATCACCATGTCTCCTTCCTCAAAGAGTTTCTCTCGCCTCTTCTTGTCAGCTGATGCTTTATAATTTACATTAGATTTCTCCAACTTTAATCGAACTTTTTCGGCAATGACGCTAGTTGCATTACTAAACTTCGTCTCAATTGGTAGCTTAGCTAAATCAAGGGGATAATGAGGTACCCTCCTATAGACAACTGCAAAAGATGACATACCCGTTGGACCTTGAACCATGATGTTATATTCAAACTCCACTTGGGGCAAAACTTGATCCCACACTCTTGGTTTGTCTTCACATATGCTTTGTAGCAAATTACCTAAGATGTGGTTGATAATTTTCATTTATCCATCGATATGAGAATGTATCGTGCTAATATACTTCAATAATGTATCAAATCTCCTCCATAAAGTAGTCCAAAAAGTAACCAAGAACTTACTATCTCGATCTGAAATGATGGAATTCATCACACCATGCAATCTCACAATCTCTTGAAAGAACAACTTGGCCACATGTGGGGCGTCAGAAGTCTTGAAAGCTGTTTTCATTCATGTTCCAGTCTAATGCAGATTTGGTGGCAACCACTTCTAAGATCAATCTTCGAAAATATGCATGAATCTCCCAAGGATCCAATATATCATCAAGTCGAGGTATGAAAAATCTGTAGCAAATAGTGATCTTATTGATTTTCTAGCTATTCATACACATGCGCCAACTTTCATTCTTCTTTGGTATTAAAAGAGTCGGTATGGCACATGAACTCATACTCTCTCTAATACGTCCCTTGCGTATCTGCTCTTCTACCTTCTCCTTTAGAACTTCACTCTTATTGGCATTCATTCGGTAGCGTGAAAGATTAGGTAGGCTTGCTCCCAAAATAAAATCAATATGATGCTGGATGTCTCTCATAAGTGGTAATCCTTCTGGAAGCTCATCGTGCACAACTCCTTTAAACTCTTCCAACAATGGTCTCATTTTCTTGAAAATTTCAGCAGGTGGAGTAACTTCTTTCTTGATCACTAAAGCAATATTTCCTTTGTTTCCTTTAATTTCACTAAAAAACTCCCCTTGGTTGCATATGAATATGAATTTAGGCTTCTTTTCTTTTATAGACTTTAGATTAGGTGGAACTGGTCTCATGGAAACTCTTTTGCCCTTTCAAGTGAACATATAAATGTTCCTTTTACATCTATGGTAGCATCAACATCATGTTGTCATGGTCTTCGCAAAAGAATATGACATGCGTCCATATCAACCACATCACATGCAATGGAAACTTGATAAAACTTGCCAATTGAAATAGAAATATTTCATAGATCTTTTACCTTGATAGATGGGCCCTTCTTGATCCAACCATGGTATAAGGATGAGGATGGTTCCATCTCTAACTTCAAATAGTCCATAAGTGCTCTAGAAACGATATTCTCGTAACTTCCGTTTATGAAGTTACATACTTTTCTCTTGACCGAACACCTTGAATAAAATTTTAACGTCGTTGTGTAGTGTCGGGGGCTTTCTAGTTGCACAATAATTTTTGAACAACACAAGTTGTAGACTCCCCATGCTCATCGGCAAAGTCGGAATCATTTAGTTCTTCAATCTCGAATTCTTCCTCTTCCTCATTTTCATAAACCACCACATTAACTTGCTTCCCTTTAGGGCATTCACTAGACTTGTGTTCAAACTCTCCACAGCTTTAACACTTGCCAACCCCAGGCTTGGCGTAGAGACTCTCCTTGTTCTTTACAGTTGTAGCGGTTGTTACTTGTGCTGATGCAGGGACATTGGTCGACTGACGGGTTGGTGATCGATCAATCATTGTGAAACTCGGTTGAACTCCTATGCCACTTGCTGACTTTTTTATTAGTATTGAACGCCTGAAAGGTAGAGACCTACTTTGTATTCTTTCGATTTTTAATGCTTTATTGTGAGCTTCATCAATGGAGAACACATCGTGAAGGATCGCTCTCTTGAATAGAGTACTTTAAACCACTAATATACTTCGTTGCTTGTTGCTCTTCCATCATAGATAAATCACATCATGATGATAGTCGATAGAATTCCTTCGTATACGTCATGACAGTTCTTGTACCTCGTTGACAATATTCAAATTTATTGTAAAGGATTTGTTGATAATCAGGTGGAAGGAATCTACCTCGAAGTAATAGTTTAATGTGCCTCCCTGTCATCACGGGTGACTTGCTTTGACGTATTCTTGTGATTTGCAATTGGTCCAACTATACGGTCACTCCTCCCTTGAGTTTGTACGCCACAAAATTAACTTGCTTCTCCACGGGGACATAAGCCATGTTAAAGAACTTCTCCACTTCATAAACAAAATCCAAGAAGGACTCACTATCAAGGTTTTCACTAGAAGAAAGAATCTCATTTCTCATTTGATACTCATTAAAACTTGGGTACTCTCCTTTCCTATCATGATTAGGATAAGAAAATATGTCTCCCCTGTTAGGATTAGAAGATCGGCCTCTCCTGTTTGGGTTAAGATTAGCGAATCTTCTTTGCCTTCCATAGGCCATCCCTTCATCTTCATATTCATCTTCAAAATTATCATATTGATAAATGAGATTGTTCAATTCTTCCTCATCAGAAAATTCATCAAATTGGAGATTTCATAGAGGATGTCTCGGTGGTGGATGATATGGTAGTGGTTAATAAGGAGGTGGTTATAATAGAGGTGGCTAATTTGGTGGTGGTTGATAAGGGGGTGATTGTAATAGAGATGGTTAATTTGGTGGTGGTTGCTGTTGTGAAAGTAAGAGTGAAAGTGATGGTGGAAGATTAGTTGAGAGATGATCCCGTCTACTTCTGTCCGTACCATCGGCTATACTTGGTCATCAGACAATCTCTTGAGTTCTTAGACCACATTGTCCAAAGTTGATTTGATAGCTCTGATGTCCCCTTCAATAATGTTCTTCCTTGTGGAAAGGTCTTACAATCCATCGTTGTCTTCTACCATCGTCAGAAATTAGCAGAATCTCTAATACCACTTAACGCAGATAAGAAAGAGAACAACACTGACTAGATCTCGTTTTAGTGCTAACGAACCCTAAAAGATCCTTCAGGTAGAATATAACACTCGAATTCATGAGCAAAAGATGAATAACTCGAATCCAAGAGCAATTGGAAAGGGAAAAAAACTCAATTTTTATTGATGATCAAACTTGAATATAAAAATCCAAGATACAATGGCCTTATATAGACAATAAAAGAATAATAATAATCTAATCAGGAAATCTAATCAAACAAAAAAATAAAACAAATCGAAAATCAATTTGGAGTTGAAAATTGAATCTAGTTCAGAATCGGATACGCAGATATGTACAGGCATGTCGACAGCTAATATGCCATGTCAACAAACTGTAAAACCCCAACCCTTGGAAACGCTTCTTGCAGGCAGTTTGTCAACAGCTGAGTTTTTCTTTTAACAGCCTGGGCTCAGTCTATCGACAGCTGAGTTTGTCTGTCGACAACTAGGGCTCTGTCTTAATCTATTGTCTTGATTTTCTGCCTTGATCTCCTACATCAACAACCATGAAAATGACAATTCCTTAACAAAATTCCACTTAAAGCTGGATAGTTGAAACTACCCAATTCACTAGGATCAGAGATTAAAGACTTCAGTATTTTAGTACAGCTGGTGAATAAAAATTACGCACCCTGATTCCCTGCAAAGGGAGGATGTTAGACCCACAACTAATGATAGATGAAACATTTCAAATCTAAGAAAAGGTAGTGCAAATTTGTGTAATTGATAAATGGGTCGTAAAGCCTTTTCTTTTGGGCCTCTCAAGAGAAGACATCTGGTGGGATGGTGCAAATTTATTCGGTAAAGGTAGTGGATCTCTTAGATTGTGGTCTACGGAGGAATCAAAGGGTTCTTGCTCTTTGAAATTTCATTTGCATGTTAACTATAACATTTATGTTTCCAGGAAATTGTTAATAAATTTCATTTGTGTAGTTCCAAGTTTGTATTCGGATGATGTATGGTTCTATTTGAGTGAGTAGAATTCGTGCTCGAATCCTTTCGGAACTACACAAGTCTCTCTCTCTCTCTCTCTCTCTCTCTCTCTCTCTATATATATATATATATATATATATATATATATATATATATATATATATATATGAGAAAAATGTATATCAGCCTGCAGCTGAGAGAACTCTGTCAGCCTGCGGTGACGTGGCTCAAATTTGTCACGCCACTAACTTGCGGCCCGCTTATAGGAAGAAGTTAAATTACTAGACACCCCTTATGAAAAGCTACTCTGTCGGTAAAAGACAGTGGATATGTATAGTTTATTATATTTTATATTTTATGACGTTATTCAATTTTTGTGACAATTATCTTTTATAACTGCGGCCAAACTGCCAACATTTTTTTATTAAATCACAAAACTAATTTGAATGCTTCTTTAAATTTTTTTTATCTGATTTGATATTTAATGATTTTTAATATAGTCGCAGTTTACTTTTTTTCGCATGTAATGTATAATGCGATCAAGGACCCGACTATGGTCGCAGTACTTAACGAGAGCGATAGTATAATCACAGTTTACGTATTTATTTTATATATTTTGTTCTTCATTTCTGACTGTTGTCTGATCCTCCTATGAACTATTAAATTGGTTTTTACATATAGTATGCGATCATGGACTGCGACTATGGTCGCACTACCGCGACTATGGTCGCAGTACTTAACGAGAGCGATAGTATAATCGCAGTTTACGTATTTATTTTATATATTTTGTTCTTCATTTCTGACTGTTGTCTGATCCTCCTATGAACTATTAAATTGGTTTTTACATATAGTATGCGATCGTGGACCGCGACTATGGTCGCACTACCGCGACTATGGTCGCAGTACTTAACGAGAGCGATAGTATAATCGCAGTTTACGTATTTATTTTATATATTTTGTTCTTCATTTCTGACTGTTGTCTGATCCTCCTATGAACTATAAAATTGGTTTTTACATATAGTATGCGATCATGGACTACGACTATGGTCGCACTACCGCGATTATGGTCGCAGTACTTAACGAGAGCGATAGTATAATCGCAGTTTACGTATTTATTTTATATATTTTGTTCTTCATTTCTGACTGTTGTCTGATCCTCCTATGAACTATTAAATTGGTTTTTACATATAGTATGCGATCCTGGACTGCGATTATGGTCGCACTACCGCGACTATGGTCGCACTACCGCGACTATAGTCGCAGTACTTAACGAGAGCGATAGTATAATCGCAGTTTACGTATTTATTTTATATATTTTGTTCTTCATTTCTGACTGTTGTCTGATCCTCCTATGAACTATTAAATTGGTTTTTACATATAGTATGCGATCGTGGACTGCGACTATGGTCGCAGTACACTCGACTGCATTTTTCTTGATGAATTTTTTTTGCTAAGTTAAATGTAATAACGGTGAATAAGTACTGATTCTATAGTCGCAGTTTACGTATGTTTTTATATGTTTTGCTTATAAAGTATGAATTATTCTTACTTATTGCATGCGTAGTAGCACTGCGACTATGGTCGCAGTGTTTAAGAACAGCAGTCGCAGTTTGATATGTAATTAAAAGAGCTTATAAGTTAATCTAGTGAGAAAGAGACCTTACAAAAAAACAGAATTAAAAGCTTTTTAAAAGAAGACAAAATAAGGTTGAATATCAGAAGATCAGGAAATCCTAATCCTCGTCATTATCACCATCATTAGCAGATTCGTCGTCTTCATTCTTCTGCTCTTCCTGTTCATCACTTATTTCCTCATTATCTTCCTGTTTTTGAGGTTTTTTGTTTCCCCGATAAACTCCCAGAATGGATCGTCTCTATCAAGCTCTTCGTCTGACCCGTTGCGAGAAAGCGAGCCTACAGCATCAGAGGACATGCTTTCATCAAGCATGTCTCCGTCAAGTGGCAGAGGAATAATGTCTTCCTCACTAACCCACATGAGATCTTCATTATCCTCATGAATAGGAGGATCAGTTAATACATTATTTGATGTAGTGAGATAGTCAAAAGGAGAGAAGTCCAGACTGGTATCAGATTCACTAGAATATCCTGAAGAAAAGGACCGGTGGGGGAACGATTGAAGTTGAAATCTAAGTGTTCAGAGGAAGAAGATGGGGAAGACATAATTCAAGAATGAACTGTTTTTTGGAAGTTTTTGAAATCAAATTGAAAAGGAAGAGCAAATATAGTTTTCAGGTATGGGATAATATATTAGTTACAAGCATTATATAAAGGTCAATATTGTGGAAGAACATGAATAGTAATAATAATTGTTACAGGTGAGGGTTGAGTATGGTAGGAAGTGGTAAAAAAAATTAAATATTTAATTGAAGATTTATTGCGGGAGAATCCGAAGAGTTTCTTTTTGCCAGAGGTTTAATGCTTGAAGTACAAATTAACTTTTTATAGAATTGTTTGCCTATATCTTTAGATTACGTATGGTGCACATCTTTCCTTTATCGATATTATATTATTGCATCTCTTTTTTCTAGACTGTTGTTGTATCATGGTAGAAAGAATATTAATTACTTTCATTTAATACATAAGGCATGCGAAAGAAGATTGCGACTTTGGTCGCAGTACTGAAGGAGGTCGCATTGCTGTACGATAGAATGCGACTAGGGTCGCAGACGTTATAGCGACTAGTGATTGCGACTCTGTCGCAGTTGTCATATAAAATTGAAAGTTATATTGTATTAAGTCTGACTAGTGACTGCGACTCTGTCGCACTTGTCATTTAAAATTGAAAGTTATATTGTATTAAGTCTGCGACCATGGTATGTTTTTAAATTTTCAATGCTTCTACTTATTTTACATTATGTTGATCCAAATTTTTTTTTAATTATTTTTTCGATGTAGTAAAATTACGAATTTTATAACTGTAGATATATTCAACTGAAATTTTGTTCGTTGATGACTTTATTCCAGTTTAGAATAAAAAAGGGGTATTTTTGTCAATTTGTTTTACGATTGTTTAGGCGGGATCTTTTTTGATTTTTTTGGCGCCTACACTCTGCGGCCGATATGTGGCATATTCAGCCACGTCCCGCCGGCTGAGAAACTCTCTCAGCCTGCCGGCTGAGGTACAGTAACCCTTATATATATATATATATATATATATATATATTATATATTATATATATATATATATATATATATATATATATATATATATATATATTTGTGTCTTTTCAAAAAGATTTGAGCTTGAATCCTTCCCACTCAAATTCAACCCTCTGACATTTGAATACAAGATCCACTCAATTGAAGTTGATCTATATTATTTCAAGTATTATAAACCAAAAATCAAACCTTTTTAATACTTTTTGCCCATCTATCACGTAGGGGAAAAACATACGACATATATAGTGATTTGGTTAGCTTAATGGTATAGAACATTTGCAACCTAACCAAAATTGGTTTGTATAGATTTTTAAATGTTTAGATCATAATGAAATGGCCGGATTGAGAATTTGTATGTCTAAAAACATATATCTAACCAACTCATTACTTTCGGCCGTCCATTTTGTGTCACTTGATGGATGGAAAAAGTATTAAAAACACTTGATTTTTTGTTTATAGATACTTGAAATAATATATATCAGCTTCAAACGTTTGGATCTTGTATTCGAATGTCGGAGAGTTGAATTTGAGTAGGAAGCATTCTGGCTCAAATCCTTTTGGAAGGACACAAGTCTATTTATATATATATATACACACACACAAAACACACACACACATAGTGGTGATCCAGTGATAAAAGTAGCTGAGGTGAGAAGATGAAAGGAATCACAGGAGCCGTCAAATTATCTTTTGGGTGATTGAGATTAGTTTTTGGGTTGATTAAGTTAGTTTTTGGTTGATTAATTTAATTTTTGGGTTTTAGTTTTATTTTCTCCAAATCTAATCTCAACCAACCAGAAACTAATCCAACGGTTCTTATGCCCCTTTCTCATCTTCTCACATAAGCTAGTCTTCTTATCAGATCACTACTATATATATATATATAGTGCCCTCCTTGTTTTTCTTTCTTGTTTGATGTTTTGATTTTTTTTCCTTTTGTTTGCCCCTCGATGCTTCCTTTTATTTTTCTTTGATTCTATTCTCTCTTTAAAAACTTTTTTTCTTTTTCTTCTTTGATTTTCTTCTTTAGCTTTTCTGCTATTTTTTTTTAATTTCTTTTGTTCTCTTAGTTTATTCTTTCTTTTTATTTCATTCCTTGTTTAAACTTTTTTATGATTGTTTATTTTTTAAAAAATTGTGTTTTTTATTATTTTAAAATTGGGTTATTATTTCATGATTCTTTTCCTGATTCTTTTCTTTCACTAATGTATTCTTTTTATATTTATATTGTATTCTTCATTCTTTTCTTTCAGAAATCTCCTTTTTACTTTTCGGTTTTCTTATATTCTTTTTTTTTCTCTTTTCTAGTTTTTCTTTCTTTCCTGCTCCATTCTACTTATTATTTATCCTTTGTTTAATTTTTATCAAAAATTGCTTATCTTCTTTTTTTTATATTTTCTTTCCACTTTATAAGATTCTTTTTTCTTTTACTTTGGTTCTACTTTCATTTTTCTATTTTTTATTATTTTCTATTATTTTTGTTTTTTTCTTATACTTTCATTTTCTTGTTCTGGATACCTTTCTACTTATTTAATTCTTTCTTTGCTTTCTAGTTTAAATTTTTTTCTTGTTTCGAATTTTTTCCTGTAAATTTTTTTCTTTTCATTTTTTACAGATAATTTTATTTTTAATTTTATTTTTTCTATGATTCGATCATACTTTCTATTCCTTTAATTGAACTTTGCAAAGTTAGTTTTTATAATATTTTATGCTTTTGTCATACTATTTATTTTATTTATTATTATGTTCAACATTTTCTTGTTTTTCTTTTCCATTATTTCCAAATCCCCTGTTGGTTTGGTTGGTTATTTTTCTTTTTTCCTCCATTTTAAAATTTTTTTTCTTTTACTTTCTTTCCAATTTTCTATAACCCCCTGATCCTTGATGTACGTATCACAGTATCAGCACTCGATAAGACGTATAATATTGATTGGACCTTCCTGGTAGTCAGATTGAGCCAATTTCAATTTTAAATATTATTTCTAATATTTTAGATTTTTCAAAATTTTCTGAAATTTTTCAGGATTATTTTGAAAATCTCCGAAGTCGGTGTCGACCGAAACCGATAATCGGATCTATGATTTTTATTTTACAAATGTAGTTGAATTTTAGGAATCTTCTTTCAGCTTTATCTTAGAATCAAATTATCTTTGTTATGGTATTTTTGAGGATTTTTTGAATTATTCTAAAATCGGTTCAAACTGGTGTCGCCTAGTACTGGTGAAACTTTCCAGGATTTTAATTTGCAAATTGGACTGAATTTCTTCAAACCGTTTTCATATTATATCTCAGCATAATATTCTCTATTTTATGTAATTTTTGAGAACTGTTTGGACTAGTCAAATTTTGGACGCAATTAAATAATATTAAGTTAATCGAATTTAATCCTTTTCTTTTTCTTTCCCCTTCTCCCCTTCTCTGGATTTTTCCTTTTCCACTGACATTCTCAAGCCACCGCCTTTCCCTCTCTTTTTCTCCCACCGCCTCTCTCTTCCCTTTAAATAATTCCTCTCACACACACACACTCTCTCTCTCTCTCTCTCTCTTCTCCCTTACTTTATCTCTCCACCTTTTCGCCTGTGTTCTGCCGGCCGCCAGACCACCTCCAGCGACCGACTGGGCGGAGTCGCCACCAGTGACAGGCCGGCGCATCACTGCCCCCCCACCGGAGCCACCCTCTCCCCTTCTCCTACTTCTTCTTCTTTTTTCCTCTCTTCTTCTTTTTCCTCTTCTTCTCTTTCTTCTTTCTCTTTAAAGTCTCTATCTCTCTCTCATGCTCTGCTCCCGGAGCCACCACCAGCGGCGTCCCTTCCTCGCCAGCGGGCCTCCCTCACCGCTGGCGGGCCTCCCTCCCTGGCCTGCACGCGATCAGCAATAGCAGAAGTTGCTGCTGCTGTGCACCTGTATGGGTTTCACAACCCATACCGAGTGTGGACCCATTTCTTGAACCCAAACCCAACCATTTGGATAACGGGTCCAGCTTATTGAATGTAAACCCTACCCGTTATCTTACCCAACCCGCATCCAAAACCCAATAAAGGTAATATGACATAAAACCCCCTGCTCAATAATGTGTATTACATGATGAACCTCATCTATTACATATTTAACCTATTTTTATTATTTTTAGTGTTCGGGAGATAACTGGAGCATCCGGAGTCCGATTTGGATGATCCTGGACCATTGAGATCGTGAAAAAGAGAGCTACCTCCACATGGCCATTTTGTGAGTGTTTTTATTTTATAAATTATAGTTATTTATTTGTAATCAATTGAGTGATTGCTTTAATTAATAAATCATGGATATGGGTAAATTACTATAAATGTTAATTAATAACTTTAAGTCATGTCTTATAATAAGAAGATGCATGTGATAGATGATTAATTAAATAAATTTTATTTTGATAAATACTGTAAGAATTATTATCTATTCCACATGTTTTAGTTATATCTATCACATCACTAGACATTGTCACTTCATGTGGTTACGCAATACTACTATATGTACACTGATACACGCGTACTCCATTATACCGGACATTGTCACTATTACACTATCACCATTACCGACCCACCGATACACTGGACACAGTATTGCATGTAAATGTCTGTTACACTATACAGGATACTGTTATTTCATGTTCATGACCACTGATACATGAATACTCGACACTGTCATCACCGTCCCACGGACATTCTAATATACTGAACACAATATGTTATGTCAATACCTGTTACATTAGATACCATTATTTTATGTTATTCCATGTCCATGTCTCACTTACACAGATACTGATACACCGCCACTGCTATTGTATGTTATTGAATCACCTGCACACAGATACGTTAATACATTAGAGACCATTACATGGATACTATGTACACTATTATTTCTTATTCATATCCCACTTGTACACGGATACACCAATTCACAGACTACTGTCATTTCATATATTGTTATCATCGTTACATGGATGCTCGATACACAATTATGTCATGTTTACACATTACTATTACACATACATGTATGATTTCTATATTCTTATCATATGGATCACTATTCATATTGCATGTCTTATTATTGCATGTATACTCCTGTATTCCTGTTGCATGATTGTTTCCCATTACTGATATGCCCGTTATTAGATACGTGAGCTGTTGATATGCGATGTGTGGAATTAAGTGCCACGTGAATCTCAGCCACGGGGGCCACCGCTAGAATCCCACATCTCTTGTATATCGTTTCCCGTTATCTTGTTTCCTGATATCAACAAAGCTCATATCCTATTATCTATTACTTGTACCATGCACTGTTCTAGTACTTGATATACTGTATAGTTCATACTTGTATTATGGTATACCAGTTATTAGAATAGTCACGCCAGCGTCCGGCAGAACATGTGTGGAACTAGGTGTCACACGGAGTAAAGTGCCACATCACACCTATCTGTGATGGGCCACCTCTTCAATCCGTGGGGGCCACCTCTAGAATCCTCACTCCGCTTGGTGTTGGGTGACGAGAATGTCTCCGGTGCTCTTGTTATTGATATTGTTACTGACCAGATGCAACCCCTGATCCCTGATGTACGTACACAGTATCAGTACCCGATACGGTGTACAAAATTGATTTGACTTTTCTGGTAGTCAGATTGAGCCGATGTCAGTTTCAGATATTATTTTTTTAATATTATAGATTTTTCAGAATTTCTTGAAATTTTTCTGAATTATTTTGGAAAATCTCTGTAGTCAGTGTCGACCGATACCGAGAATCGGCTCTACGATTTTTAATTCACAAACGGAGTTGTATTTTGAGAATCTGCTTTCACCTTATATCTTAGAATCACATTAGCTATGTATTGTATTTTTAGAGATTTTTCTGAATTTATGAAAAATCGGGCCAAACCGGTGTCGCCCAGTATCAGCGATAACTCTAAGATTTTTAACTTGCAAACCAAACAAGATTTCTAGAATCTGATTTTATATTCCCACTCCACGTAATATTTTCTATTTTATATAATTTTTGGGTACCGTTCAGAGCTAGTCAATTTTTAACCTAATTATAATATTAATTAAATAATATAAAAAATTTCTCTTTTCTTTTTCCCACCTTCTCCATTTCTCTGGATTTTTCCCCCACCGCCTTCCATCACCGTCTTTTCTCTCTCTTTCCCTTAAAATCTCTCCCGCTCTCTCTCTCCCCATTCTTCACATCTCCCTCTCTCTTTATCTCACTGTCTCTCTCTCCATCTCTCCCTCTCTCTGGTCCAGACGGGCGGGCCTGACCCACGCCCGCGCGGCCAGGCCACCCCGGCCCAACGTCGCCGGTGGCCGACGCCCCCGGCCAGGCGCCACGGCGTCCCCAGCTCGGGCGCTACCCTCTCCCCTTCTTCTTCTTCTTCTCCTCCTTCTTTTCTTTTCATTTTCTTCTCCTTCTTCTTCTACTGTAACTCCTCTCCCCTCTCTTGCTCTCTCTCTCTCACTTCCCTTCCCCCCTCGTGCCGCCGGCCAGCCCTGCTGGCCAGCCAATACGTCGCAGAGGCAAGCGGCGGCAGCTGCTGCCGCTGCTGCTCTGTTGATGGGTTCGGGTGTAAACCCGAACCCATTAACCCTTTTGGTTGGATTTGGAACCCAATAACCCTATTGGGTTGGTACTCAATAACCCAAATTACCCAATATCCATTTAACTTAAGTTATGAGTTTGGGTATTGGATCCAACCCGACCCGCGAGCTACCCAAACCCGCTTTGAAACCCAATAAAGGTAATATTACAGAAAACCCCCTGCTAATTCTTATTATTGCATTTAAGATATTTTTTATTACATATTTGACCCAGTCTTATTACGTTTAGTATTCGGGGGATATCTGGTACATCCGTACTCCGATTTGGACGATCCTGGAACCGTTGCGATCATGGAAAAGAGAGCTACCTTCTCATGACTAGTTTGTGAGTGTTTTCTTTCTTTTTAATAAATTATATTTATTCATGTTTAATAAATTGAGGGATTGCTTTAGTTAATAAATCGTGATCATGGGTAAATCACTAGAATGTTAATAAATAACTTAATTATAGAGAAGTCATATTTTGTAATGCATGATAGGGTAGTAAACATAACCATTAAAATAACATATAGGTGATAGATGATCATATTAAAATGGTTAGATTACTATTCCACATGTTTTTCTTGCATCTATCACATCTGTCACTTCATGGACATCAATCATGGTTATATAGTACTGTTACATGTGCACTGATACCCGCGTACTACATTATACTACACTGTCACCCTTACCGACCCACCGATACACTGAATACTGTATTGCATGTAAATATTGAAAAACACCTAAGGGGGGGTGAATAGGTGTAAGTGCTAATCTAGTGAACTAAATGCGCTAAATGCGGAAGCTAATGCAAATTCTTGCAACACACTTAAAACAACCAACAAGTGTAGCCGAATTCCCCGTGAAGGGCTCTGGACTAACTCCTCTTGATTCCCCTTGAATGGGTTGAGGTGCTATGTGAAGCTCTTGTGGTTAAGTATAAGTGAGGCACACACACAAGCAAGCCAAGCATATAATGGATATACAACAATATGAAAGATGCAAGGCAACACAATCAATATGATATGAATGATATAGCAATAAGAATGATGCTTTGCACAAAATATAAAGAGAGAGAGTTGAGAGACAATGGATCAAACGCAAAGGCCAAGATATGTTTCGAGGTTCGAGCACCTTGCTCTACATCCCCTCCCCGCCTACACCACCGTGTAGGATTTTCAATCCACTATCTCTCACCGAGGGAACCTCTACCGAAGAGGATTTGTTACAACAAGGGAGTACCGAACTCCTCTCTCAATCACCGCCTCACAACCGAGGGGTAGGCCCATAGCCAAACAACAACCAACACCTCTACCGAAGAGGGTTACAAACCAAACTCCACCTCTCACTAGAGGGAGCAAACCACAAGCCTCAACCTCTACCAAAGAGGGAGCAAACCAACAACCCAAATACACAACCTCAACCTCTACCAAGAGGGAGCAACCAAGAAATCAAGGGTTTACAATAGGTGGTCTCTTTCAACTACAAACCTCTTTCCTTTTTCTTTTTCCACAAAACAAGATCCTAATAGAATAGGATAGATGATAGCTCAAGTGTGGAATCAAGGTGTTTTTGGAAACAAGCAACAAAGAAAAACTACTTGGGAAATCTCTTGTAAATGATAGAAAATGAAAACCAATACAATATCCCAAAACCTAATTCTCTTTGATTTTCCAAAAACCCAAAACAACAAAGATGAAATATTTTTGGCACTTAAACTCTTTTAAAAACTTCTTTTTAAACCAGAGAGTAGGGAAAATTAGCTCTAAAAATCTTAGCCAAAATCTCAAAGAAATGGGGTTTTTATAGGCCCATCAGAAAACTAGCTGTTAGGCTGAGCTGGCAGCCTGACAGGCTGCCGGTCGACCGGCCGGGTAGACCGCCAACGGTCAGAAATGTGACCGTTGGGCAAACCCGGTCGACCCAAACAAACAGAGAGCAGAGCTCTCAGACCCGATCGACCCGTACGGTCGACCGAGTTTGTGTTTGCCAGACGTGCACAAGTCTGTGCACGTCGGTCGACCCCATGGGTCGACCGGCCCATGGTGCGGTCGACCGTCTGGGTCGACCGACCTGGCCTGTCAGCACAAACCTGGGTCAGAAAACATGTTAAAATATTTTTGAACAATCTTTTATCTTTTCTGAAATTTTATAAAACTTGTTTTAACATTTTATATTCAAACACAAACAAGTGATAAAAATTTCAAGACATATATCAATCACATCAATTCATTTTTGAGTCTTGCAAATTTTATCAAAAACCAAAACCGGTATTTTTCCAAACTTAGATTTTTCAATACACGAATAGGTAAATCAAAATAAGTTTGTTTAGGAGGTTAAAGCAAACATGTATAGAAAGAATACATCTACTATACATATATATCATTTAAAACTTGTTTTGATCAACTATTCATGAAAACCAAAAACCAAACACAAAACGTGTGTGTGAGTGCACTTGAGCATATCAACTATACTAAGCTTTACAAATGGATCTAACACACTATCTAAACTAGGATACCTAAGTCTTCTTGACGATCTTCATCTTCAAGTAGACTTGCTCCCAACCCGTGATCCACCAAGTGCAAAGGAATGATCTTTAAGCTTTGGCACCGGAATCACCATGAAAAGCTTCTAAACTCCTTGTTGAAGCTAATCACCAACTAATATCTTGGTTAATGATCTGAAACTTAAACAACTCAAGATTATTAGTAAACATAACTACATGAGTTAATCATCATCAAAACTAGGGTGGAAGGCCTTTGGGCCAACAAATATCTGTTCCACTATACCGTTATTTCACGTTGTTTCACCAGTACATAGATACTGAGATTCATGACACTAGTACTGCATGTTTGTGAACTATTGATGTACTGATACGCTAGTACACTAGATACCGTCCTGTGCACAGTTACTTCATGTTCTTACACCACTGTTATATAGACTCACCGGTATACATGCATTGATTGTCTATGTATTCCTGTTACATGGATCATGGATTATATTATTACTCATGGATACTCTTGTATTCTCGTTATATTGATCATTGTTTATGTCACATGGATTATTGTTACATGAGTAGTTCATCTTGTATTCCCGTTACATGATTATTTCCCGTTCTGATATTGATATTCCTGTTACTGGACATGTGAGCTGTTGATATGCGATGTGTGGAACTAAGTGCCACATGGATTCAAGCCACGGGGGCCACCTCCAGAATCCCACATCTATTGTTTCTCGTTCCCGTTATCGTGTTTCGTGCTATCAACAGAGCTCATGTCCTGTTATCGTGTTACATGTATCATGTACTATTCTTGTTCCTGATACCCTGTGTACATTAAATGTATGAACTATAAGATGGAGTTGGGGGAGACTTGACGGTTGACTAGCTCTTGTCGGGTGGATGTCTGGATCCATTGTTTGTCCCACTACAGAGGACGGGGTAGTGCTGGCTATCGTCTGTTATAACTCATGAGCTCCCGTTTCCCTTTATTGTTTTAGCTCATTGAGTTCCTGTTACATGTTACAGCCTTAGCGGGCTAGCCCTGGTCTCAGCAGCCAGGGGTCTGTTTAAGACCGTGATCCCGGGTATGCACGGGGTATGATTGGTAGTAAAAAGTGCATATTTATCATCACATTTACTATCACATTTTCATATTTATTCATATAATCATGCACTATTACTAATATTTTATTATTTATTGTGTGCAGGCCTTGAGTAATAAAAATAAAGGAATAAAGCCTTAAAAGAAGCCTAAAAGCCCATGTTTAAAGCCCAATGCAAAAGTTGCAATTATCAAATGTCAAAATTGCAATTACTAAGGGCAATAGTTGCAAATACTAAAAGAAGAGGGAAGGATAGACTTCTATTCAACCCTAAATACTTGCAGGATGAGGATAAAAGGCAAAGAAAGAGAGTGCAAGGATGAAATTCGTTTTGGAAGAGATCTGGATCAAGGATAACTTACTTCCCAAGTTATCCCGAAAATTCAAAATAAAGAGTCGAGATACAACTTTCAGAAGGATAAACCCAGATGGACGGACCAGAGGAGGCCACGCGCGAAGCGCGTGGCTAGGGAGCCAGCTAAGGCCGCGGAAGCGGCCCAAGCCGCGTTTCCGCGGCATTTTGGATGAGTCCGGGTACCAATTTTCTTGGTGGAGTCGTATTGGGACTCTACCTCCTTCTGTACCTATAAATATCCCTGCAGAGCAACAGAGAGGGGCGTCCAGCGCAGTACAGAGCAAAACCTAGGGTTTTTAGGCTAGTTGTAGTTTAGGTTTTTATTTTCCTTTTTGTAACTTTTATTTTTTTTTATGTACTGAGAGTGGAGGATGCTTTCATGGAGGAAGGAGTTCATGCTTGTACTGAGGTGACATCGGTGTAAGTCATACTTTTCTTCCATTGTTAATAAAATCTACTCAAGGTTTGTTTTTGTTATTCTTGTTTTCTTGTTTATTTCTTCTATTCTTGTCTTCTTTTATTGTTTTTCTCTGATGTCTTGCAAACCATGAGATTTGATCGCTTCGAGACTGCTTAGCCAAAGAAGAGCCCTTGATGGCCTATGGTGATGAACAGATCCTATACGCCATGCTTGAATGCCTTCAGAGACGAGGTAAGTCGTTGCAAACGGATCAAAGGTAAACATGGCAGAAGAGGTAGGCATGTGTTTTTAGTTTTTCTTTCTTTCTTTGTAATTTTAGTTAGATCACCACTCCACATCTTTCCAAATTCTTTCAACTCATTGTAAATACCACACTTCTCATTGTAAATACCATTGTAAATAACAAAATAATAAAAAAAGAGATACTTGCTAAAAAGCTTCCATCGCTAGTCCCTCCCTAAGGATCACGACCCGCATAGCCATTGCTACAGCGGATTAGAATTGAGTGCCCTGCACTATTGTTTTAAATTCTGAAATTCTATATTTTGTGTGCAGGGAAAATCTCAATCAAAATTTTTGCGCCAT